>JAXQQM020087991.1:0-33338 GCA_034641835.2 Pinus albicaulis
GATCTTGCCTACTATTCTTTCACATCAATAAAAATACTCACATAAAGGTTAAAAAAAAATATATCACTCATATAAGTAGATATCTCTAGATGACTAATTGAAATTGAAAAATAGTTACATCCAGATAAGCTATGGTCAAAGACCAAGCATGGCCTTGATATAGAATCCCTAGAAGAACCGGGATTGCCAAGTGCCATGATTACAATGGTACAAATGTAACCGACCGAGAAAGAGAAAGAGTCAAATTCGTCAACTCGCGTGAAGAAAAGGTGACACGAAGAATGTAACTCAACTAAAGGCTTGGGAAGCAAACTCAAAGACAAGTCATGAATTAGAAAAATGACCTGACTAATTAATAAAAAGAAATCATACTGTTAGTATATGAAGACATGTAATGATAGTTAAAATACCTGAGTGTACTCTTCCAGGTCTTAGTTCTTTCCTGTACATACAGTTAGGGAATGATGTAAGTAACTTTGATTCGACATGTAAACTGAAGAGTAAAAATAAGGACTAGATAGTATTTAAATAAGTTGGACTAACTTGGATAGGGAAGTATGTCTGCGTGTAGGAATACTTGTCCAAATACGAGAAATAGGAGCAACTTGGGTAGTAGTTACCCATATTAAAAAACATAAATCAAATTGAAAACATATATAAAACATGGAAATAATACACTAACATTCTATGTTCAACAGAAAGAAGAAGGGATTGATAAATAAAAAGGGTATTGTGTCAAAATTCAATGCGGAAATAGGCTTGTGTTAAATGACTGTGTATTACCTTCAGGGGCAGAACCCCAATATAGGTACACATTCTTTCTAAGTAGTGCAAATGAAAATAGGAAATATGTAGAAGTATCATCGCAACTATTCGAAGCTAGGAGAATCAGAGAAACTCATGATTGAAATAAATAATAATAGATAAACAACTCATAGAGAGTTAAGACTTATGAGTTAATTCATGAACAAACGTACCAAATGAATTAACTATGCAACTCAAAAAATCACCATGTAAGATATTCAGAATTTGAATAATACAGAATATCATTACAGAATTAAGAATAATAAATTCTGGAAATTACGCTACGAAGAAACAAAGATGATCATGAATACTGATAAGAAATTCTGGAATTTACAAATACAAACACTAAATCTCAGTAAGAAAAATAATCTAGTTTGCGAACAAAAACCAAACTATGATATTCATAAAGCAGCGTAACCATATTGCTAATATAAATCAAATTATGAAATAAATAAATAAACCGAGACACTAAGCTAAGTGACAATGTATCTCACGCTGACATCAAGATCATACCATGAGTCACGCAGATCAGCTGACCCGATTCACATTGAGTCACGCAGACGAGAAATTTGAGAACCACGAAGGAAACCAAGTTGTGATAAACATAATAATTAAATGTTGTAGCTAAATAAACAATGAGGGTATAGTAGAGATGGGGATGCTATTAATAGCATTGCACATTAGAAGCAACACGAACATCGTGGATACTGTACATAAGGGTATGAAGAACCATAGATTAATTGAATATACAAACCCTCAAGCCAGATTGACAAATCTGGAAGCACCCAAGATAATACGCTTCTAAATCAAACCAATATAATAAAGGAACAAAGAAATTGAAATTCACATCTATAGCTGTAAAATGGCTTACCCATAAAGTAATCTCATATAAAAGAAGGGAATTTCATATGGAACAGAGGATGCATTCTACAAAAATATGAAACGCAACAAACCCATTGAATGAAGGAGAGGAATCATTCCTTTAAAATAAGAAACGTGGCAAAAACCTAATACGAATGGGGTAAAAGGGTTTCCACCAACGCAAAACTAAAACGATAATGGCTTATACGCCAACAAACCAGAAAATTGGGGATACATATCAAAATTGAAACATGAAAAACAACCCTGTGCTATTTACAAAAAAAATCCATGTATTTTGAAATGAGAAAGAGAACTATTGCAAAACCTGTGAGGAATTTTGCAAAGGGGCTTACCTCTTTGACCCGGACGAGAGCTGTGGGATGGTAAGGGAGAGTTGTCGTCGTGAATTAAATGGGAGGCCAGAGATTACGTTCTCGCACAAAGGGCAGAAGACACTTGCTGCAAAAACGCAAGTAAACCCATATCGGTCAAATTGAAAATTAATAACAACATAAACAAAACAAAGGTAAATATAATTGATGATTACCTAGACAAAGTCTATTAACCAGTGGACCTGACTATGCATCCATCATGCTGAAGAAACCAGAACTGGCTAGCAAAACCCATATTAAACTAACCATCATGATGTAAATGAAAAACGAACAAAAAGATCATACCTGTGTATGCATGGAGGCAGAGCGTGAAATGGTAGCAATGTAAAACCCCAAATTCATTTGAAAAACCTGAAGGAACTTACGCACAGAAGCATCGAGCCATAATTCTTGTTGGTTGGGCTTGGAGGAATATCTCCAGCCACGGTAATGGTGAAGGAATCAAATGCAACAATGTTGGAAACATAATTGTAGGTCTACCACGGAGGAAAAGCTCCAGAGCCAGAGACGACCACCTCCAAAACAACAAAATGATGAACTGAGATCCTAGTTGGGTAGGCTGAAACCCTTAGGGTTTCTTCAACACCTCCAGACCATCGATCTCACCCAAGTCATCTCCAACGTACATGTGGCACCTCGAAAGAGGCGTGAGGGCCATGAGATTTGTCACTTGGAGATCAACAAATGGGACATATCAGCTGGTGGGGTAAGTTAAATTTATATTGCAATAAAACTACATTAACCATCGTCCTTACCTTGGGAACCCATACAATGTATACAAAGTATTGAAATATGAATACTTTACATGAATTTTAATAAGCATTGTAAGGTAGGCATATATATATATATGTGTGTGTGTGTGGTTGAATGCATATTAAGGTAAGATTGAAGTATATGGAAATAGGACTATAGGTATAGGAAGGGGGGACTTAAAACTAGGATGAAGATTTTTATATGGAGAGTTAGGTTATTGGCCATGGGTAGTATAAAGAGAGAAGATGAGGATATTCTCAAAATGAAAAAATAGAAGGTAAGGGTGATGAATTTGATTTAAATATAGCAGAGATATCATTGGGATAATACATTAAAGACTAAAGGGGTATTTAGGAATATCCTTAAGTGTATAAATAAAAAATAATAAACAAATAATTTGAACATGTTACAAAAAACTGCATTATTCAACTTAGAAATTAAAATTATCAAAAGTATTTCTAGAAGATCATTGCCTTCATGACCAATGAATAAGCTCGTGTCTTAAGATTTGATAGGCTCCTCCCTCAAAGCATTAGAAGTGACCAAAACCCACTCATTGTTTCTTTTGTGATTAAGAGGAGGAACTATATCCACATGCCATTTTCTTTTTGTGGATAAGTTTGCTTAGGAAAATCCCATAGAATATCAATAAGTATATGAAAAAATTTGCAACTAAATGGAATCATTTCATAATGTTTTTTTTGAGTTGATTTGTACTTTCGACACCTTAAGGATTTATTTATTTATTTATTTTATTTATTATTATTTTTTTTAACGCTTCATTCAAGTTCAATAAAAATAGAATATGTGGAACCCATTCCTAATAAGGGTTTATGTAGTGGTTTTGTAAAATTAGTCTTTGATATCCCTCAAGCTTTTACAACAGTAAAGATGTTGAACAAAGCCACCAAATAGACCCAGTGCACCTCCATGATTGCCACCAAAAGATTAAAAAGTTTCAATTAAAGAAGGAGAAACAAATCAACATTTTCATAACACCAAAGACCCTCCATTAAAACAAATTCACAATCCTCCAAATTTTTGAAGACAATAAAAGTAAATATCCTTCTTCAATAGAGAAATTTTAACCTTTCAAGAAAACATACTCCCCCATAATTTATTGATACATACCCATATATTTAAGTAAAAGAATTCTCATGCACAAAAATAACCATACAAAATCTTCAATCATTTAAATACTCGTAAGAGAAACCGATCTCCTTTTCACCATCCCTCATCGAAATATAATTTTTTTATATATATATATTTCTTATAGAAAATCCATACTCCATAAACATCCTCTCTAATGTAATCACAATTCATACTTTATGAATATTCTCTATCAGATGGCTATGAGTCTTCTAACCTTCACCAATGTCACGAAAATACGAAAAACCCTAATCTTCCTTCATATTTTACGTTCCTCAATTACCACAACTATCCCCTTATCCCCTTTAACATTAGTTGGAATGACTAATTTATGATATATAAAATCAAAGTAACACTTATTGGCAATATCACATAACCTCATGAAGATTAGAGTAGCTCACACAATTGATTTGGAATATGATTTCAGATTGATTGCATTTTTTTTTAATATGCGTCCGAAATAAATAGGGTTTTTAAAGTGAGTTAGAACACAAACAAATATCAGCTTTTACGGTGTTTTAGCCTGAAGGCTTTTTCCTTACTATTTTGGGGAGTTGTTTATGGAGGTTAATTTTTTAGGGACGGCTAAAAGTGGTTAGAATTTTGGTAAAAAAAATTAAAAAAATTTCTAGTAACAATGTTTAAATCATATTTTTGATGGTGAAAATAGATTCAACATCATCAAACTAAAGCATCCAAAATATTGAAGTTCTATAACTATAACCTAGATTTACAAAAATCACTACTTAATTTTATTAAAATCTTACCTAAATTTCCATGATTAAAAAAAAAAAAACAATGTAATTAGACTATTACATATTTGGGCCATCTCTAACCACCATCTCATGGCTCTTCTTCTTACTAGGTTTTTTTTCCGCTAGCATTATCAATGTCTGAACGAACTAATCCATTATTATTTTTGGAGTAGCTGCATTTCCATTCAGAAATTCCTGCATATGCGAGGAATCGATTTTTCAGAAAAGGAATTGCACTCCAAAACGCCCCCTGAAATAACTGCCATTAAGTTAAAACAAGCAGAAAACAAGATAAATATTAGATTTCTCCTTTGAGGAGAAATCCTGCCAAATCTGTTCATGTAAACCATGTCATATAACAGAGAACTACAGAGAAACTAAATTACTCAGTGAGATGAAGCATGACAACCTACGTATATAAATCACATGTGAACTTAGAATATCTGTTGATACTTATATTATTCCTTTATGTATAATTAGAATATCCTACCATACGTCTATAATTCTCAACCCAGTAATTTGGTTGTATGGAATTTTTCCGAATATAGACATGAAGGTATTTCATGAAAACGGGCATTTTAATTGCCATGTGGATATCATTACTATTTTATTTTATTATTTTTGATTGATCAAAATTTATAATGTAGAGAGATTAATTTTCCAAAAATGCAATTTTTTTATAAAGTTTTAACCTGTAAAGCAGGATTATGTAAAGATTAAATTTTTTGAAATATAAACTTACTCCAAAACAAGTTCTACACTACATAAAATGATTGTATTAAGACTAGTATAAATCCATTGTAACTAGAAATTAGCAAGAGCAGAGAAGAATTAAATATTTTGAAGTGAAAACTACTTTATAATGTAAAACTTTAAAAAATTGCACCTGCAAAAATTGCATCTTTCACTTGATAGATGATGGTTTATATATATATATATATATATATATATTAAATTGCAATTTTGAGTGTAACTTTGAATCAAAATTAACCCTTAATAAAAGTGTTCAATATAAAATAATAATACTTGTATGTGATTATTACTTAAATATTTTTATTCACAATATATGCATCATATAAGTCATCTCTCAAACTTGAAATCATATAAAAATAAGGATTTTTTTTTTTTTTTAATCATGATTATAATACTGAAAAATGCAGTTAACATGATCATTGAAATATTTTCTTTATGGATTACATTGTCCACATTAATTTTTTTCTATTAACATATTTTTAAATACAATTTAATATCACTTTCCATCCTTATGCTTTCAATTACTTCTTCTCTTTACACATTAAAATATTTTATTGCAGTTCATATATATAGTTGATATTAAAATAAATTAGTTATCGTTTATTTATGTATCTAATTGAAATATTAAAATATAAATACTATCAACTTTATTTGTGTTTTCCTTAATTACCTTAAAAAATATTTAAAAGTTGATATAAAATTATCTCATTTTATATGAATGTGGAATATTTTATTTATAGATAAGAATTTGAGTGAAATATTTTTACCATACCTACTTTGTATTGGGTTGTATTATCAACCACCAATAAAGTAAGCAAGACTACTTACTTTTTATAATACTTTAAGTAAAAGTAACCAAATATGTATATTTATTTTTATTTAAATAATATTTTATTTTTACTTTAAAAGTGACACATGTCAAATCCACTTTGACCACATAGAAAATTACCCCCCTCATAGTGAATGATCTTCTCTCACCCAAATACATTTATGCTTAATTAATTGTATTTTATATACTTATAATTTTTTTGTTTTGTTTTGTTTTATTCTAGTCAAAATTGTTTTATTATTAATCAATTATTTATTTATTTTATTAATTAAATATTTATTTATTTTTAATGGTAAAAGGATATGTGTCAACTCTCTACATAAAGCATGACAAAATCACTTATCACCCTTTA
Organism: Pinus albicaulis; assembly: GCA_034641835.2. Lineage (NCBI taxonomy): Eukaryota > Viridiplantae > Streptophyta > Pinopsida > Pinales > Pinaceae > Pinus > Pinus albicaulis. The sequence goes on from JAXQQM020087991.1 coordinate 6,649, forward strand.
TACTAAAGGGTAAAGCATTCCCCCACACAATGAGAGCATTGACAAATTAAGAGTAACTAAATTAGATATAAGTCAAGAAGAGTGAAATGGATTGTATACCAATGATAAAATAAGAGAAGATTGATTAACAAATTATAGCTTTTGACACAAAATTAAAGTTGAGCATAAAATGTATTATACCGGAACAGATCCATTCTAACTTCTCGAATCTATCACGTAATCGAGAAGGATCAAATATCTCGTAGGAAGTCTTGTTTAGTGCAAAACTTGAGAAAAGATTTGCAGCCTGAGAGACTTGATCCATTCTTGGCGCTTAATATTGTATCAAAAACTTAGTTTAAGAAATCACATTCTCAACATTTTTTTCATAATCAAGTAATGTTAGGATTACTCTAGCATTACTTTGTTAACATTAAATGTTTGTATAAAATGTGCCCTGAATGTGCATGATTACACGTCGCTGCCCAGTTATGTTGATATACCAACCTCTTTATTGCTTTGATGTGTTTTCATAGGCTCACTCTAAATATAGGCGACTCGAGTTTGTACGTGGACTTTCCCACTTTGGAATAGTATCTATAAATCACAACTATTCCAGGGGCAATGGAACTAGGCGAGGTGCCCCGTGTTGTCGACACATTGTATTGGTTTCTTATCAGGACCTTACTTCGTGATTTTAGGACCTTACCTACCTCGTTACCTCTGAATTTCTAATCCCATCATACTGATGTGAAAACTTGAACTCTGGCCTTTGGGTGGCTTGGTGCGGGTCCAACTTCTCCAAATTTTGCAACACCTTATCTCGCACTTGGAAGTCTAAGGCTCTTTGGTTAGTATTCCCAGTAGCTTTCATTTGTTCCTGGGCTTGAGTAGAGAAGTTGGACAGATATAGGTTGTCGTCCTTTGTGCCGAGGATTATTAGTCTCATTAGTCTCAATATCAGTGGCTTCATTTTTTTTAGTTTAGAGAAGTTGGATCCACAATCTATTCCACTAAAATATGTACCTTTTTTCTGCTATTCAGATTTTAGATTTGTTTTGTAGGTACAAGAAAGGATTTTAAGTAAGATATGCCCACAAAGGTTCAAATATTTCTTTCCAAATTATTTGCCACTAAGACGATGTTTTCGATGGTATTTGACAAGAAAATAATTATATATTTTTGACAATTTTCTGTCCAATGTGATTATATCGAAAGACTTTGGAAAAATTACTATGATCACAGAAGCATGAATTCAAATAATTATTTATTTTTGTAAATTTCAGTAATCAAATTAATACTTGTAGATGAATTCTTGAAGTTATTTCATACATTAATCTAATTTTGTTGTCTCAGTATTAGATCCATTTGAATGTTGATTCTATGGAGTTGATTTATGCCAAGAAACCCCACTAACACCATATTCAAGGCAAAATCTGGTCATGGCCATGGTTTTTTTCCTCATAATTCTAAGCTTAAGAGTGCAAACCCTATGAAGAAATAGACATTGAAGTCCAAATCACACGGAAAATCATTCATTCTAAATCTTATGCTCTCTCATTTTCAATATCAGTGGGGAATTTTAAATTTCCTCTGCAATACATAATTTTAATTTCAATAGTTCCCTATATATTTTTTCAAGTTTTTTCCAGGACGAGACCAAAAATCCCTCATAATCATGGATTAGGGGAGAGGCTTCTATTGTTGTGCAAGGACCAGTAGTAGTTATAGTACTAGTCCCACACATCCATCAAACATAAATTTACAAACTCACTAAAATATGCACATAAATATTTGATAATATGCACATAAATATTTGATAATAAGTTATATAAGCTATATAAATATGTCCAAAATGGGCCTAGTTTTTTACTAGACCAACAACTGTCATACACCAAGTCTAACATCACAAGTTGACAAGACCTATTGTCTCAAGTACCTCTAGTTCTGAATTACCAAGAAAGGAAAAATGCACTACAAAAGATTTACAATGCTACCCATCCAAAAGTACAGTTATCCCATCAAACAGTCCCCCACTGATTTTGCATTGGGGCAATAGATCTCATTGCTGAATAACACCTGGACAAAGACTGGGTAACACCTGCACAAAGACTGAGTACCACCTGCACAAAAATAGGTGAAATGTCTGTCAGCCATATGTACATGTTTGTTTAACCATTCAGCCTATTGAAGACATTAAATGACACCATTCAATTCAGGAAATAGTTCACCCAACCTTTCATTTCAAGAATTAAACACAACAGCCCTGGAATTACAGGAATTAAATTCAGGAAAGCATTTCAATTCAGGAATTAAATTCAGGAAAGCACAAGGATCAACCATGAAAGCTTTTCAGCCATTGGATCATGTACAAATCAATCCACAACACACAATTAAATTTGGGAGATGGCAATTCATGCCAATCTTCCCTACCAATTAAATTCTAGATCATAAAACTATAAAACATCAACTCTTACTGCATTTGAGGCATTCATTATACTCTTAAACTACTGTTGACATAAATTCAGAGTTTTCAGAAAGTGTTCCATTCATTTTGCAGACATACAGTTTTCAGAAAGTGAGTTTCCATTTTGCAGACATACAATCCTTTTCAAACAGTGTTCCAGACGTACAGACAGAGGATAGAGTGTGCTCAGTGTTACATTCCAGACAGAGTGTGTGCATAGTGTTACATTCCAGATAGTGTGTGTGCACAGTGTTACATTCACTCTCTTCATCAGTTGCTGGAGCGTTGCTGGAGACATACAAGTATTTCGTTGTTCTTCAATAATGTTATTCAAGATATTGAGTACTTTATCATTATTTTAGTTGAGAAAATCACATAGATTAAAGAAGCTATGAGTGTTCAAACTAGCTTACTAATTAGCTACTCCAAATTTCAAGTTGGAATTTTTCTAAACCTTTAAGTCCAGTATTGAGTAAAATCTTTCAAGAAATTGTTCCAACACACAGTCCCCTAAGAACAGTACATCAATTTATATGGAGCAAATGTAGTTGTTAGCGTTCAGGCTATTACAAGTCCACCATCTAATAGCGTTTAGGCTATTACAAGTCCCTGTAGCTAACAACGTTCAGGCCATTACAAGTCCATGTAGCTATTTCTAGTTTCCTACAATATAAATGTAGTTGCCTCCTCCTTTTGTTGTGATTATTAACTAGATTTGGATATTGACTTTATATTGAGTAAAATCTTTCAAAAATTATAAGAACAGCAACCTACTAACTACATAGGAACACTGCCTGCTAACTACATAAGAACAACAACCTACTAACTACATAGGAACAGTGCCTGCTAACTACATAGGAACAACAACCTACTAACTACATAGGAACAGTGCCTGCTAACTACATAGGAACAACAACCTACTAACTACATAGGAACAATGCCCTTCAAAATTTATAAGAACAACAACCTACTAACTACATAGGAATAGTGCCTATCGGGCAGAGGGTTTTCCAAAGAAAAACAAAGGATTCATAAACCTTGAACGCCTACACACAGTCCATGTCCAAAGATAAGTCCATTTTAAAACAGGCACTTACTGATTTTAGACAAGTCCATGTAGCTAATAGCCATGTAGGTATCACATATCTTTCTCCTGTTGATATCACAAGTAATACATAATTGACAAGTAATACTTCAATGTCAATTAATTCACAACAAACATACATTTCTAGTTGCCTACAATATAAATGTAGTTGCCTCCTCCTTTTGTTGTGCTTATTAAGTAGATTTGGATATTGACTTTATATTGAATAAAAATCTTTCAATAAAAATAGTTCTAACACACAGTCCATGTCCAAAGATAAGTCCATTTTAAAATAGGCACTTACTGATTTTAGACAAGTCCATGTAGCTAACAACCATGTAGGTATCACATATCTTTCTCATGTTGATATTACAAGTAATACATAATTGAAAAGTAATACTTCAATGCCAATTAATTCACAACAAACAACTGAAGATTTCATGTTATTAGCAGAAATTTTGGAATTCATACATAATTATAGTTTACTCTATACAGTTGTGCTGTAATACTTATCAAATTTCTTAACGATGTTGGAAATTGTAGGTTGTAGCCATGCCAAGAGTTTCTGTTGCAGATCGGATAAGGAACAGGAGGCGAGGGAGAAGGGGGGCCCAACTACGGAGCAGTTCATCAGATGATGATGTCAATGCTCCCATTGCTCCTAGTAATGTAGTTGAAAAGGACCCTGTGGTTGCAGATCATCCCAGCCCACCATCAGCCACAGAGCCACCTTCAACCACAATACAAGGTGCAATTTCAACAAAGAAAATCAGTGCAATCAGAGGCTGGACGAAGGAAGACATGCTTGCTGCAATTGATGACATCGAGTTTAAGGGATATTCAATCCGTGCATCAGCCAAAAAACATGGTATTGCTACCTCTAACATACATTATTGGATAAATGGGTTGACTAATACAAAGCGTAGAGGGCTTGTTACAATCATGACTAAAGAGGAGGAAGATGAGGTGGTGGAGTGGTGTAAGGAGATGGCCCAATTGGGACATGGGTTAGAGCTTATCCAACTTAAATCCACTATAGCTCAAATATGTCAAGGGAGGCCAAACACCTTTAAAGATGGTTTTCCTGGTAAGTCATGGTGGAGTGGGTTTAAAAAGAGGCATCCAGACCTTGTGTTACGTACAGCAGAGGGCCTTGACAGAGACCGGGCTTTAAATCTACGCCCTGCAATTGTTTCCAAGTTCTATAACACTCTTTTTGCTGCATATGACCAGCACTCATATGCCCCAGACCACATATGGAACTGCGATGAGACAGGCTTACAGGCAGGAAGAAATTGCGGTATGCGGGTAATTGCCAAGAGAGGGAGTAGAAATGTGCCTAAGATATTGCCTAAGAGCAGGGAGTGGATCACAATTCTTGCCTGTGTCAATGCAATTGGTTCATCTATACCAGGATTTTATCTATTTAAAGGTAAAACTCAACTAAAAAATTATATACAGAATTGTGAACTAGGGGCATGCATGGCTGCACATCCACATGCATGGATGACAAAGGAACTGTTCCTAAATTGGCTTTGCCACTTTGCTGCTTCTGTACCGGGTGGTGTCTCGCCTGAAAACATGCACTTGATGATTTTAGATGGCCATGGAAGCCACATGGCTGTGCAGATAATCGAGGAGGCCAATAAGTTGGGCATTGACCTGTTAACATTGCCGGCTCATACTACTCACAGATTGCAGCCCCTTGATGTGAGCGTGTTTGGGCCTTTCAAGAACTATTTTAGGGTCGAGCGAGCTTCATGGATGGCAAAGAATCCAGGGGTGGAAGTAAAGAGGTTTGAGCTAGTTGAGCTTGCAAGTAAAGCATTTAAAAGGGCTCTCACACCTTCTAATATCAAGGCTGGATTTAGGAGGACTGGTATATGGCCACTCAATTTTGATGCTCTTATGCATGATACCACATGTAGCCAAGAATTTGAAGTGGAAGGTCAAGAAGCAGAGAACTTAGAAGAGCATGTTGGTGCCCAAGAAGATGTAGCTGCTGCTGAAGGTATAATGTCCCTTTCTGAAGGGTTGTTCTGTGGTGGTGATGATGTTGAGCATGTCAGTGAGACACAGTTCAGTGATGAACCAACTAACAATATCAATGAGGTTGTGACACCCACTGATGCAGCTGACAATGAGCAATTGACCATGCCAACCCAAGTAAGTGCACCATCATGGCTGGCAGAGGCCGTGATGAATATCACTGGAAATAATGTATCTACCACCAATGAGGATGAAAGCATGGACATGCCTTCACAACCATCAGGGTTGAACACCGAACTTGTTCATTATTTTGTGGAAAATGGATCACTAGAAGAGGAGCCTATTCAGCATGAAGTACCTGAAGAAGACAACAATGGGGGCCATTCAGTTGTCCCAGAAGATGAAATCCAGCAGGCAGGTCTGGAAAAGCAGAGATTACTTGGTGCATTCCTAAAGCTACCAGTAGAGAGAGTGAAGGCCTCATCAAGGAACTCAACCTCAGATTATCTTCGTTTAGGGAGGAGTTCACAATTGCTCACATTTGAAGACTATATGAATTTAATGTTCGAGTTTGAACGTAAAAAGAATGAAATTCAGGAAGCTAAAAAGAGAAAGAAGGAGTTAGCCAATGAAAAGAGGGTTGCAAGGATTGCAACAGCAGAAGCTCGAGCAAAGGAAAGGTTGGAAAGACAAAAAGCAAGGGAAGATAAGGAACATCAAAAGCAATTGGCAAGGCAACAGAGAGAGGCAAGAAAGGTTCAGCAAGAGTTGGAAAAAGGACAAGGGGTGACAAGCAGAGAAGACCATGGTTCAAGCTAGTTTGAGGCAAATAGGTTGATGTCTAACACACTGGACCACATTGCAGAGCAGACACCATCATTCCAAGACCTGATTAACATCCAAGTCCCTAGCTATCAGGCAAGGGTTAGGCCCACCTCTTATACCCCTACCAATGCAAGTTTGAATCCTAATTGTGTTTATATGACACTTGCAGTCAGTGCTGGGGTTAGTAACACAAGTGGACACTTGGGCTACTCAGTCCCACCATGGCTACATGGAGAAAATTGGAGTCAACCATATGCCAACATTCAGGCACATCCTAATCATCCAATGTTGGGTAGTCCACCATACTTGGGCAATGCAGGAAATGGAAGCCATCAAGCATAGAGGTGCCATGACTTAATTTTTGTAACTACAAGACACTGTGATTTTGGTAAGGATCAAATAGGTTTTCTAATGATAGCATCCATGGATGTTTGGGAAGCTACAAACATTTTCAAATTAGTATGTATAAAACAGTGTCTAAATCCCCCAAGTTTGTTAATCTGTTGAAGTTATAGCCTTATAGCCTATATCAGATTTTTTATGAAGTTATATATCAAACAGTTTATAATTCCTACATATCAAACAGTTTCTAAATCCTACAAGTTTGTTAATCTGTTGAAGTTATAGCCTTAGCCTATATCAGATTTTTTATGAAGTTATATATCAAATAGTTCATAATTCCTACATATCAAACAATTTCTAAATCCTACAAGTTTGTTAATCTGTCGAAGTTATAGCCTTAGCCTATATCAGATTTTTTATGAAGTTATATATCAAACAGTTCATAATTCCTACATATCAAACAGTTTCTAAATCCTACAAGTTTGTTAATCTGTTGAAGTTATAGCCTTAGCCTATATCAGATTTTTTATGAAGTTATATATCAAACAATTCATAATTCCTACATATCAAACAACTTCTAAATCCTACAAGTTTGTTAATTTGTTGAAGTTATAGCCTTAGCCTATATCAGATTTTTTATGACACAATTGAACAAAGAAATTGAATTCATAATTGAATTGAACATCATTAACAAAACAATCTGATTGCATCTAAACAAACTATCCCTTGTTTGCATCTAATCCTGTTAAATAACATGTATCATCAAAATTCATTGCAAACTTCATCAATCAAAATCACTCAATAAAAAGGAGGTTAACATACTCAGCTCTGTGGTGGTTATACCTCGGCTCTGTGGTGGTTATACAAAGAAATTGAATTCATAATTGAATTGAACATCATTAACAAAACAATATGATTGCATCTAAACAAACTATCCCTTGAACATTACATGCTCTTTGATGAACAGAAATAGATACCAAATATCATGTTAAATAACAAGTATATCAACACGGGAAGCAATTGATTCCTGATCGAGACATTATAGCCTTAGCCTATATCAATTAGATCAACACAGGGAGCAATTGAAGTTATAGCCTTAGCCTATATCAGATTTTTGAATTCATAATTGAACACTGTACAGAGGTGATTCAATTAAGATGAGAGATGAAGTGGTCTTGCATTGCATCCTGTTAAGTAGATGTCCTAAAATAAATTAAATTATGCAGTACCCAGAATACCCACATCCTAATTCAAAATCTTTAAAATGTTTTTATCAAGCTCAACATACCATACTTAATATGCAATACTGCATAAAAAGATTGATTTAATGTTTCTTATGACTGTCAGTAAAAACTATAATTAAAGGATTGTGAGATTATATAGGGGAGAGGGGTCAGTGCCCGAACACCTCAGCACTGACTGGACTAGGGGCCACGTAAGGAGGGCCACGTCATGTACATCAGCTGTCCGTTTGCATGCCTTTCACGTGGCGGGCAAGTATATCAACACGGGGAGCAATTGATTCCTGATCGAGACATTATAGCCTTAGCCTATATTAGTTAGATCAACACAGGGAGAAATTGAAGTTATAGCCTTAGCCTATATCAGATTTTTGAATTCATAATTGAACAAAGAAATTGAATTCATAATTGAATTGAAGTGATTCAATTAAGATGAGAGATGAATTGTAATATATCTAAATGTCAAGTGATTCAAAAAATATCTAAATACAATAAACCAGTCCAAAAGAGCAATCATGTAAAATAGAATTGCAACAATGACAAGAGTAAAGACTAATAGTATTATACAATTCTTGAAATCCTATGTTATAATGTTCAAGTGCAATCTAAACAAAAGCAACTAAATCGTTGCCCATCTTTTACTGAATTGAAGTGATTCAATTAAGATGAGAGATGAATTGTAATATATCGAAATGTCAAGTGATTCAAAAAATATCTAAATACAATAAACCAGTCCAAAAGAGCAATCGTGTAAAATAGAATTGCAACAATGACAAGAGTAAAGACTAATAGTATTATAAAACTCTTCAAATCCTACGTTATAATGTTCAAGTGCAATCTAAACAAAAGCAACTAAATCGTTGCCCATCTTTTACTGAATTGAAGTGATTCAATTAAGATGAGAGATGAATTGTAATATATCTAAATGTCAAGTGATTCAAAAAATATCTAAATACAATAAACCAGTCCAAATCTTTTCCTGAATTGAAGTGATTCGATTAAGATGAGAGATGAATTGTATGGCTCTGTAAATGTCAAGTGATTCAAAAAACATCTAAATACAATAAACCAGTCCAAAAGAGCAATCGTGTAAAATAGAATTGCAACAATGACAAGAGTAAAGACTAATAGTATTATACAACTCTTGAAATCCTACGTTATAATGTTCAAGTGCAATCTAAACAAAAGAAACTAAATCGTTGCCCATCTTTTACTGAATTGAAGTGATTCAATTAAGATGAGAGATGAATTGTATGGCTCTCTAAATGTCAAGTGATTAAAAAAAAACATCTAAATACAATAAACCAGTCCAAAAGAGTAATCGTGTAAAATAGAATTGCAACAATGACAAGAGTAAAGACTAATAGTATTATACAACTCTTGAAATCCTACGTTATAATGTTCAAGTGCAATCTAAAAAAAAGCAACTAAATCGATCAACCTTGGTTGGATGGTAAAGCGAAGGTATTTTTAACTCGCCAGAAAGATTGAAATTTCTCAGGAACACGTTTTGTTCCTCATGGGCAGTAGTCTAGCCCATGCAAGTGGGTCATTCCAAAACATTGAGTCAGGTGCAAGTCATAGGCAACTTTAGCAGAGTAAATAAAACACTGAATTTCCAGCACAGAATTTCCCAATTGGGTATCAATAAAACACTGAATTGCATTTTTTTCACATGTAACTGATAAGAATTAAAATTCATAAGAAGAGAACCACAAAAACTGATTTTCCAATTAAAACCCTAAACCACAGTAAGGTTGGATTCTGATTTTCCAACAAGAGAGACAACAGTAAACCTCTCGACTGGCTTCTTAGCGGAACAGATCTCTCTAGAGTCTTTTGAGTTGGTTCCATTGCATTGTGAGATTCCCAAATTGGGACAAGGCACCCTTGGAGCACAATGATAAGAAGAATCATCTTGTCAAACAAAATACAAATACAATAAAGCCCGAGGCTGAACTTACAGCCCATCAAAATCATTTTTTTGCAATCCCTAAATAAATAAACATCCACAGTAAGAAACCCTAATCAAAATCCCAATTGGGTACCAATAAAGTCCAATACTCCCATTTTTACAGCATGGAATTTCCGATTGGGTATCAATAAAACATTTAATTGCATTGCTTTCACATGTAACTGAGAAGACTTAAAATTCATAAGCAGAGAACCACAAAAACTGATTTTCCAATTAAAACCCTAAACCACAGTAAGGCTGGATTCTAATTTTCCAACGAGAGAGACAACAGTAAAACTCTCGACTGGCTTCTTAGCCAAACAAATCTCTCTAGAGTCTTTTGAGCTGGTTACATTGCATTGTAAGATTCCCAAATTGGGGACAAGGCACCCTTGGAGCACAATGATAAGAAGAATCATCTTGTCAAACAAAATACAAATACAATAAAGCCCGAGGAAGAGACCTAATGGGTGTCATTCTTATATATTACGTCATGGATCCTGGTGCCGTAAAACTGAGGTTGAACTTACAGCCCATCAAAATCATTTATTTGCAATCCCTAAATAAATAAACATCCACGGTAAGAAACCCTAAAGATATTGTGATCAAATTCCCACACCAAAAGCCTAAAAGGTTTCATCAAATGCACAATACAGTCATTGGTAGCCTCCATAAAGGAAAGAATCCAATCCCCATTAAGTCAATAGAACCTATATCTCTGGAACACGTACTTGATTAAGGAACCAACCTCTTTTATCAGAACCACAAATAGTAATGGATCAGAATAAAACCCAAATCCCGTGGCTGATATAAATCAATGACCCCTAATCAAAATCCCAATTAGGTATCAATAAAGTCCAATACTCCCTTTTTTCCAGCACAGAATTTCCCCATTGGGTATCAATAAAACACTGAATTGCATTGCTTTCACATGTAACTGAGAAGACTTAAAATTCATAAGCAGAGAACCACAAAAACTGATTTTCCAATTAAAACCCTAAACCACAGTAAACCTAATTCTAATTTTCCAACGAGAGAGACAACAGTAAACCTCTCGATTTTCCAATTAAAACCCTAAACCCTACAGATAGTAAAACCACAGTAAAACCTTAAACCACAGCAAACCAGAGTAAAACATAGTAAAACCATAGTAAAACACAGTAAAACCACAGTAAAACAGTAAAGAAGCTCAACAGAGAACATCTCCTTAAGGTTAAATGTGTTTACAAACACATACATATCACTGGTAGGACAGAGTCCTACCTTAAAACTCCTCTCATCCAATTCCTCTCCCTCCTGGCCTTCCTCGCCTTGCCAGCCAACTGCATTTTCCTTGGCTTCTGCACTGACCTGCAAAAAATCAAAAACACAATCATTCACAGAGCACCAACATTAAAAAAAATGAAAAAACACTTAAAACTAATAGACTAACGCACCTAAAAGAACAATTCATAGCATCCAGAGCTGAAAAACACACCTGAAAACGAAATTCGCAGCATACAGACCTGTAAAACACACAACGTCGAACCACAGAGCCGAGGTATGTCCACCATGGAGCCGAGGTATGATCACCACCACCACAAAGTCGATAAAAACCACCACAGAGCCTAGAAAAACCACCACAGAGCCGAACTAAAACCAGCACTGGGCCGAGCCAAGTAAAACAACTACAGATCCGAATAAAACTACAAAAGGGTGAAGGTAAAACAACCATAGGACCAAGGTATGAAAAAACAGAGCCAAGCATAAAGAGAAAAGAGATGACCCTAAACCACACAGCGCCGAGGTAAAACCACCAAAGTGCCGAGGTTAAACCACCACAGAGGCGAGGTTGAACGAACAAACAACCCAGTGTGAACAACCACAGAGTATAAACCACCCACAATTTGAATACCGCCGCGGCCGAACCAGGACCAGGGTTGCTCGAGCCAGGCGAGAAAGCATGCCATAATGACGGATGGAGCGCGCGGACAGTGGTGGCGGAGGCGTCAGACATCGAACAAATAACGAGCAATGAATGGAGCGGAGAACGCACAACAACCAGACCAGGAGCAAGAAATGAGGTTTCTTCGAGAAGTCTCCACAATATGGCGGGAGACGACCGACAGGACAGGTAAGAGACCAGAGGGACCAGCTGCACGTGCCCGCCACGTGAATGCCATGTGAAAGGACAAGTGACGTACATGACGTGGCCCTCCCTACGTGGCCCCTGGTACAGTCAGTGTTGAGGTGTTTGGGCACTGAACCCTCTCCCCTAATTGGACTCAATAAATATAAAAAACTTATTCTCTTTAAACATTGGACTCAATAAATATAGAAAATTTATTCTCTTTACACATGAAGGTAGCCAACCCATGCAACCCACCCATACAAACATTTATTCCTTCTATTTAATAAGGGAAGCAATGAATACATCATCTCATAATTCAAGGTACAAAACCTATCAATCGGGTTGTCGAGGGATAGGGCTCCCCAAAAGGAGGCCAAGGTCTATTGGTTTTGTTCGTTGTGGGTAAAAAGGAGAAAGATAGTTGTTAAAAAGAAATAGAGAAACAAAAAAATTGATAGATGGATATTAGGAAGAAGCTAGGATATAGTTAGCAAGATTGATAGATGGATATTAGGAAGAAGCTAGGCTATAGTTAGTCCTTCTTTATACATGCATATTTTGTAGAATTAGATATACAAGATTACATGTTCTTCGTAATGATTAAAGCGAACATGTTGTTAAGTTATGAATGTCTTATGTTTGGTTGTTTGGAAAATGTAGAATCAAAGCAAACAACACTAAACATGTTTGATTAACTATAAATACAGGGGTAATTGTGAAGAGAGGCGTTCTACAGCCCAGTATGGGGTAGATCTCAAACATAAATGTAAACATAAACGTAATGTTTAACATTTAACATTTTTAATCTAATGTCGACACTATTTAAAAATCAATCTAATTATTATTATTGTGGTGAAAGGCATACAACCTAGTATGGGGGTAGATCTCACTTAAAAACGTAAATACTTAAACATAAACATGTAAAACTAAATGTAAACATAAACGTAATGTTTAACATTTAACATTTTTAGCATTTAACGTTTAACAATAGATCTCACTTAAAAGGGTAAACACTTAAACATAAACATGTAAACACTTAAACATGTAAACCTAAATGCAAACATAAACATAATGTTTAACATTTAATATTTTCAACATTTAACATTTAACAATAAATTTAAATAAACCGGAGGTATGGTAAATAATTAAAACCTCTTTTACACTTACTCCAGAGCTATGATAAATAAATTAAAATATAAACAGACTAAGGTATACTAAATAAATAAGGAGTTGTCTACAGAGGGGGAGGAATTATGAAAAAAAAATGGTTGGAATTAGGGAAAAAAAAAATTAAAAATCTTCCAACAGTAGTGTTTGAATCATGTTTTTGATGGTGGAAATGGATTCAACACCATCAAAAACCTCTAGCACACCCAAGATATTGAAGTTTGATAGCTATAACTTGGATTTACAAAATTCACTGCCGGATTTCTTAAAATATTACCGGAATTTCCATGATAAGCAGTCTAGTTAGACTACGGCAATAAATAAAACCTCTTTTTATATTTACTACATAAACCTCTTTATATTTATAGAAAACTTAAAAAAGGGGTTAGTGGTAGGTAGAAATTAAATCATTCTAATTTGGTGATAAGAGTGATTCATTACACAGAATTGCATCTATGGAGTCGAAGTAGATGAAAAGGCAAAAACAAAAAGGTAGAAATAAACTAAAATTTGAGCAATCGAAATCAAACCTAAAAATCAATCGCAAATCAATTGTAGTTCGTATTGAAATTAAATCATTCTAATTTGGTGGTAAGAGTGATTCATTACACATAATCACATCCATGGAGTCGAAGTAGATGAAAAGGTAAAAACAAAAAGGTAGAAAAAAAAGAAGTTTCGTGCAATTGAAATCAAACCTAAAAATCAATTGCAGTTTGTACTGACATTGAAATCCTTTCCCATAAATATTATTTTCCACTTGGCACAACTCCCTAGATGCTTCCTCAAAAATACAATTCCACATTTTGTTTGTGTTAAATTTATATATTTAGGGAGAGAAGTGATTTTTCATTACGGCCTACATTAGATTAATTAGATTAATTAGATTAAATTTTAACTGTTAAATGTTAAACATTACTTTTACATTTACATTTAGGTTTACATGTTTAGGTGTTTATGTTTTACGTGAGATAGTCAATGCATGTAGTGTACTCAAATACAATACTCCAAGATCCAAATTCATTAAATTTAATAATATTAATATTTTAATATTATAATATGAATATTAGAATTAATAATAATTTTAATATTAGGGGTAATAATGTTTTTTCTACATGGTATTAATAATAATTTCGCTCAAGATAACAATAACAAAAATGAGATGTCTCTATGGGCGCTGGTTCTAGGGTTTCCCGCAAAATTTCGTCTCAATTTTTTCATGCCTGCGTCCTTCTCCCCTCTCGATAAGGTCTCGTTTCCTAAAGCAATTCTTCAACGCCCGAATGGTTGCACTCTTTCCTGAGGGGCTGGCACACTCTCCTCCCAACTCGCCTCCACCGCAATGTCGATCCGCTCGGGTAACGTCGCACAGAGCAAAGACACTTCGACAAAACCAACACTACGCATTACCACCGGGTGCTGGTAACCACTTCTCCACTCCCCGAGGTCGATAGTACTGAACAAAATGCTTCTGGGGCACAGCAAAAAGCCTCCTCTGCCACTTGTATTCCCAAAGCTGCAGATCGGGTCAAAATCGATCTCCCCAGTCACCGTATCAATGGACACATTCAGTACATGAAGGATCATGCCCTTATTGGGAAGTTCATAGGGCTCATGCCGACTGAGAAGGCCTTACAGGGATGGATAATGTCCAAGTGGAAGCCCAAGGGACAAGTTACCCTGCAGCTTGGTCCCAAAGGTTTTTTCACTGCCATCTTCCACTGTCTGGAGGACAAGAATCGTATCTTTGAAGGAGGCCCTTATTTCTTCAACTCTGCAGGGCTCTACCTTCGTGATTGGATCGAAATATTTCATCCAGACAAAGAAGATTTTAGTTGGGCTCCTGTGTGGATACGAATGTATTCCCTGCCTTTGGAATACTGGGACGAAGAAACTCTGCGGAACATTGGTAATGGTCTAGGAGAATTTATAAAGGTTTCTGAAGAAACAAAGCTCTGGCGCTACACCTCCTATGCCAGAATCTGCGTTTACATGCACCTTGCAAAACCTCTCACAGATTCGGTAAGTTTATTCCACGATGACTTTGAATGGATT
Source organism: Pinus albicaulis (assembly GCA_034641835.2). NCBI lineage: Eukaryota > Viridiplantae > Streptophyta > Pinopsida > Pinales > Pinaceae > Pinus > Pinus albicaulis. The sequence goes on from JAXQQM020087991.1 coordinate 21,862, forward strand.
CAGACTATTGATTATGAGCACATCCCCTTCCACTGTAGAAAATGTCATGAGCATGGCCACCTCTTTCGAGATTTCCTTCTGAACCAGAAACCCACTCCCCCCCCCCTAATGCTGGAAAATATTTGGATGGGTTTACCAAAGTCTCCTCCAGGAAGAAGCATTCCAAGAAATCTCCCATCATCTCTATCGCCCCCATCATCCCTAATACAAGCAATAGCTTCGAGGTTCTTGCACAACAAGCTCAGACAGAAGCTCCTCAAGGCCAGCTAGCTAACTCTAGTCCCTCACAGGACGCCCCTGCTTCAAAGCTCAAAGCCCCTTTAGCCACTGCCGCGTCTAAAGACTCTCTAGCCTCCTCTTCGATTGATAACCAAATCAAACCCTCCATTCCAATCTCCTCACTCATGGACTTGGATTTCACACAAGCATCCGCCCCCCTCTTCTGGGGCGGAAGACATGGAGCTGAATGTCCCTTCTCTCTTGGAGGATGATCCCGATCGTGTTGACTTTAGGGAGCTCGGAATTCTAGCTCTGGAGGAAGCATGCCATCAGAAAGAGTATAGCAAAATCAAACCCCATTAGATCGATAATCTAGAAGTAGTCCTCTCTCGCGCTCAGCAAAATAACTCCCTGGGCATTCAAGCAGGAGGACCATGGGACGGCCGGAAAATTATGAAAGAATAAAAAAAACGAGGTAGGAAGACAGATCTACAAAGAACTATCATTGTAGGAGAAATACTTGTGGAATCTGGCAGATTCCCCAAGTTGACAAAGTTCTACAAGGCTCTCCTGCACAGTTCCTCATGAAGCTCATTTCATGGAATGTAAGGGGGCTCAATATTCCCTCAAAGCACAGGATGATTAAAAACATGATTCAGAAATAAAAACCCTCAATGATCTTTCTACAGGAGACAAAATGCAACAGAAAAACGCTAGAACTCATAGTGGCTAAAGTTTGGGCTAATTGTCGCTCAGTATCAGTGGATGCTTCAGGTGCTTCCGGAGGATTGGCAGTCATCTGGGATCCCCAGATCCTCTCTTTGTATGACTTCCATGCATCCCACTTTTGTATTCAAACGACCTTCCATCTGATTGGTACCAATATACATGGTCACCTAGCCAATGTATATTTCCCACAAGAAACTCAAAAGAAATTAGATCTGCTCAACACCTTAACAAACCTAAAATCTCTAAGGCGCTTCCCGCTTTGGTTCTGTGGAGGGGATTTCAACATGACCACCGCTTTGGAGGAATGATCATAAGGAAGGCAAATGCTAGAGGGGGATTTCTTAGGCTTCAAAGAATTCATTTCAAATAATCAGCTCGTGGATATGCAGACCTCCAACGACACTTTCACTTGGACCAACAAACGCAGTGGACCGCAGCACATTGCTTCCCGTTTGGATCGATTTCTTATGTCAGACAATTTTATTCATCTTGGAGGGGACTTTCACTCTTCCATACTTCCCCTGGCTGGCTCGAACCACTGGCCCATTCTCTTGCAATGGTCTCGACCAGGCTCTCATTGTAACAGACCCTTCAGATTTGAATCATTTTGGTTCTCCCATGCCGGTTTCAAAGACTTTGTCACCAATGCATGGCGCTCTTTTGTTCCAGCGGATGGCTCAAAAATGTTTCAATTCCAACAAAAGCTCAGGAATCTTAAGCACACATTAAAACATTGGAATAAATCCCAGTTTGGTAACATCTTCGACAACAAGAAAGAGATAGAGCTTCAAATGAACCTTCTTCAGCAGAAAATCATCACTGAGGGTAGAACAGAGGACTATGACAAACAAGAAACAACTCTTCTTACAAAAATAGACAAGAGTAGGCAACAGGAAGAGACTTATTGGCGACAGAAATCTAGAATCAGATGGCTTCAGGACAGAGAGAAAAATACAAAGTTTTTCTACAGGTCCACTATACAACGAAGGATGCATAATCACATTGCCTTTATTAACAGCACTCAGGGGACTCGTCTAGAAACGCATGAGGACATCGAAACAGAGCTCAGAGAATATTTAAAAAATATTATGCAGGAACTGGAAGGTAATCGAGAGCAAGCCATATTTTCTGTCACTCAACATATCCCTACAATCATCACTGCGGATCATAATGCAATGCTTCTTCAGCCGGTCACACTTCATGAGGTTGAGCAAGCAATTGCTCAACTCAAGGATGGGAAAGCGCCAGGCCCGGATGGATTTACTGCCAATTTCTTTCATGCTTTCTGGGAGTTTATTAAATTGGAAGTTTGGGCTTTAGTGGAAGAATCTCGATCCATGCACTGGATCCTTCCGTCACTAAACTCAACATTCCTTGCTCTCATACCCAAGGAGGAGAACTCAAACACTCCGGATAAATACAGGCCCATAGCGCTATGCAATGTCATCTATAAGTTGATCTCCAAAGTCATTGCGAACAGGCTCAAGCCTCTCCTTCTTCTCCTTATTTCGCCAGAGCAAACTGGTTATGTCGAGGGTCGTCAAATTTTGGATGGCATAATCCTATCGCATGAGGTAATACACTCCCTCAAAATCCTCAAGAAACCAGGTATGCTCCTCAAACTTGATTTATCAAAAGCTTTTGACAAATTAAGCTGGAATTACATCAAACATATCCTACTAGCTTTTGGTTTCAATGCTACTTGGACTAGGTGGGTTATGAGCCTTCTGCCTTCTCCTAGCTACTCTATCTTAGTCAATGGCTCTCCCTCTTTACCGTTCCGATCTTCTAGAGGTATACGTCAAGGGGACCCCTTATCCCCCTTCCTTTTTGTGCTCATGGCTGAAGGTCTTAGTCGCCTCATTCATCATGCCGCCTCCTCCAGTTCAATTAAAGGGATATCTCTTCATGAGAATTCCCCTATCACGCATCAACAATTTGTGGATGACAACTTGCTCTTTGGCCATCCTTCTGTACAAGAAGCTCAGACCCTCAAATCTCTGCTTAACACCTTCTCGGAGGCTTCTGGCACCACCATCAATGCTGCTAAATCCCACATTTTCTTTTTCAATACCCCTCCCATCTCTCAACAAAATATTGCAAGAATCTTGGGGTTTATGATTGACGTCCTTCCTACCAAATATCTTGGAGCTCCCTTGGTCGACTCAGCTATTAAACATGCCTCTTGGAGAGCCCTTTTGGATAAGATGGAAGCTCGCCTTTCCTCTTGGACCTACTGCTCACTCAATTTGGACAGCAGAGCTATCTTAATCAAATCAATTCTCCAAGCTATGCCACTTTACCTCTTCTCCATTATGGCTGCTCCTAAATGGGTGTTGAAGCAAATACACAACTTACAAAGAAATTTCCTCTGAGGTTCTTCGAGCCTGAATAGGAAATGGGCTCTTGTTAAGTGGACTGAAGTGTGTACTCCTAAAAATGCAGGGGGACTGAGCTTACGGGACCTGCTTCACATTAATCTCATCATGGGGGCCCGTATTTGGTGGAGTTGGGTTTCTAAGCCACATATCCCTTGGGCACGCCTATGGCAAGTCAAATATGCTCTTGGCAGAACCCAGGGTGATCTCATACGTTTCAATTCTGATGCTCCTGGTTCGCTGATATGGAATGCAGCAAAACAACATGGAGCCTTCATCCAAACTCACAGCTTTTGGGAAATCCATGCAGGAGACAAAACTAGATTTTGGGAAGATTCTTGGCAACAGATGTCGAAACTCTCCTCGCTCTTCCATAAACCTCTATGGCAACACAAACTACAGAATGCCATCCCCAATCTGGTTAATAATTTCTGGCAACCCAATTCTGCCCTCGGTCAACAGGTATGGAAACCATCACTCAACTGGCAAGAAGACTGGCAAGGGGAGACCTTTGGCGACATTGAGCAGGAGTTAAATCTAAGAAGGATTAAAGTTTCGAATCAAGCTGACAGGTTAAGATGGGGATACACACCACGGGGTAACTTTTCTACTCAAGAAGCCTATAGATTAATTTACTGCCTGCAGCAGGAACAACAGGATCACATCTGGACTCAGGTCTGGCAACCGAAAACTTGGCCTAAAATCTCCACCTTCCTTTGGCTCCTCTGCAAAAGGAAAATTCTCACTTGGGACAATCTCCTAAAGCGAGGTTTCATTGGACCTTCTAGATGCCCCAATTGTCAGTCTCAGGTAGAATCAATACAACACCTTCTTGATTCGTGTTCTTTAGTTACTTTTCTCTGGGATCAATTCACCTTCTGCTTTGGGAGGACTGGAAGACAGGAAGGAGATATCAGTAACACAATTCGAAGTTGGCCTACTTGTCCGTTCCAGTGCTCATTGCTCAATACCATTTGGAACTTTTTCTCGGGATTCATCTACTGGGCTACCTGGAAGGAGCGTAATCACAGAACTTTCAAGGACACTATCACACCGAATGCTATCATCTGGTCCAATCTCAAGCGCAATCTGCGAGAAACTTTAGCTCTTACTCCCTGGCAAGAATCGGATATGCCCTCCTTGCCAATGGAAAGACTCATTTGGAAGAGATGGAATCTCGATCTCCATCACTCTCAACAGCAGCCCCAGAACACATTAAAGCACTCGGATTCGCCCCTCTCCTGGTCGCCCCCAATGCCTCAGGCTTTTAAAATGAACTTTGATGGAGCAGCTAAAGGAAATCCGGGACTGGCTGGTTTTGGAGTCATATTTAGGAATCATGAAGGAACTACTGCTCACATCTACTTTGGCCCTCTTGGACACGACTCCAACAACGCTGCAAAACTCGAAGGTCTATGGTAGGGGATATGCATAGCGGAGAGCGAGAATTTCTTCCCTCTGGAAGTAGAAGGGGATTCTTAGATCCTTATTGAGGCAGCAATACGTCTCCAATCTGGTTCTTCAGCTTCCAACATAGCTTCTAGTTGGATATTTCAAAGTAGATTGGAACTTATTGAAGCATGGCTTAAGATGCCTAAAGCTATCTCCTTCAAGCATATCAGATGCACAGCCAACAAAGTAGCTGATCGTCTGGCTAATCAAGGTGCTCTTCAGACAACTTCATTCTATGAGGGCTCGCTTCAGAATTCCAATGATGAATAACTCATATAGGACTGCACTTCCTTGGTGCAACAGGATCTCCAAGTCCCGGATGCGGGTGGCCGGCAAGATGGATAGGTGGCAAAGGCGGTGGGTTGGCGCCTGGGGTTCTACCACCGTCACCCTCCTTTGCGTCCTGTATGCAATTAAGAGCATTAACAATCCTCTATCTGGGGCATTTACGTCACACAATTGCCCAAACTCAAGCTCGATTTACCGTGATATGGCTTCTCTGGATCGCTTCACTTTGGCTATGTTGCCCTTTCGTTCTTGCTGCTCCTTGGCGGACTCTGAGACAAGCTCTCGGACTAACACTGGTCGCAGGTGCTCGCTCTCCTGCTACATTAACCTCGCTCCTGGGGTGCACTTCTCGCAAACCTCCCTCTGCTCTCAGAGATTGGGCACTCGCGCTAAAGAGATTCATTCTCATCCGCCTTTGGTCCTCAGTTTGGGCACGCCTGACCTGACCCACTCTGCGACTCCTTGTTCCTTCAAGTGAAACTCTCAGCACCTGAATATCATGCCTCGTTTGCGCCATAGAATGAGGAGCAGGCGCGGCTTGAGCCATGGTGGTCTTTGTCGACACCCTCCTCCCTCTTCGCCTAGCTCCTCTTCTCCGCAGTCTGAGTCTATGAGGGGGCAGTATCCTGAGACTTGCAGTGGTCGTGGCTCTTTGGCTAGCCGTGGGACTGCTCTGCCCGCTCATAGATTCTCCAATATCCTCCTGAGTTAGCAGCACAGGGCGTAGTTCTGCTTCCCCTGTCTGCTCAACATGCCAACGGTCATTGCCACTATCACGATTGACTTCAAAGAAGCATCGCCCGATGTGAATGTCGAGCTCTTCGACTCTCCTCCGGTGCTTTTGGCGACCGATAGGCCCTTTTCTCCTTCCATTGTTGGTCAGAAGCGGAAGATGGATGAGGGCTACTCCTCGCTGGATCCCATCTTGGATTCTGAGGCGGGTGGCTTCAAGAAAGGTGGTTCTCTTGTCCCATCTGACGAGAAGAAGGAGGACACTACCATTCAGGAAGCTCCGGATGCTAATGCTGCTGTGCAGGACGAGGATGACCCCGACGCTTATGCTTGCCGCGTGGTCGAGTCTCCTCCTTCCACTCAAGGTGATTAATGGCCTCTCTTCTTACAATCTTGTTTTCGGCTGTTCGCGGTGCTAGGCTCAGCACTGGTAATCATATGCTGTATCAGTTTAGCTGGTTCTACTTCCACTGTTTTTTTGAAAGCCGATTTCCCCTTTGTGGGCGGCAATATATCATGTATAAGTTCGTTCATGTCTACAGTTCTGTAGCTAATTGTGGTGGGTTGATATGTTGTGTGGGAGGTGTTTTTGTGCTAAGATGTCTGTCCGTGCTTCACTGTTGTAACTGCCTCTCGGCACTGTGTGCTGATATTTTGATCATTAGAATTGGTTGCACCAGAATGCTCATCTCTCGAGCCAGAAACTCTGAGGCTTTGTCTGCCATGTAACTGTTTTTTTGTATATTAATAGATTAAGCTTATTCAGAAAAAATAAAATAAAAATAAAAAATTTGGCTCATGGTATTTGCCTCAGGATTCACTCAAATAAAACCTATTTTTTAAGTGTTGATAAATACTGTTTGTGATCCACCCTAACTCGATCTATCAGTTCGCAAGGGATCAAATCTCTAGAGGTGCAAAACCTCTTTTTGAGTGCAAAACTTGACGAAGGTTTGTAGAACTTGACGAAGGTTTGCACCTCGAGAGATTTGATCCTCTCGCTTGATAGATCCGCATTTAAGATGGATCTTAGGCTTGTTTCTGGGCCGTGGTACGACCAAGGAACATCTATCAAAAATATGATTAATTTTATCAATAATATGCAAATACATATAATATAAATATAATAATTTTATATATGCTAAATATGTTTGATATTTATCTGGTCATTTTAATTTTAAAATTTTCTTAGTTACCTCAATTTTTTGAGATGATAAATATTGTTAATAAATTTAATGACGAAATAATTTTTTTGAATGCAAAGTGACAATGTAATAGTGTTGAATGATAGAAAATGAAAATAATAAGAATGTAGTCAATTACAAATAGTCTTCATTGTGATCAATCTCAAATTATTTTCTTTTGCTATTCTTATGGTCACCCTTGTTAGTTTTGTCATCTTTTCATATCGATTATATGAAAAGGACAAATGAAATAATAAACCATTTAAATATTTAGCTTGAACTATTGTACTAAACATCATACATTGTCTCTCTTGCTCTTCAATATTAATAGGTTGATTTACTATAACAAAAATATTAATGTACATTGTTAATAATTTTGTGTGCTTACACTGAAATCAATGCACAATCTTAATCCAATCACTTTAAAATTAATGTACCATCAATGTACATCAAATCAGAAATCAACGTCTACACTGAAATCAATGCACCTAATGCAAAAAATCAAATAAGATTACAAAACAATATCTACACTGAGATCAATGCATCTAATGTAGGTAATCAAATAATATTAGAAATCAACATCTATATTGAAATCAATGGATCTAGTGCAAGTAATAAAATAGGATTAGAAACCAACATCTACACTGATATCAATGCATCTAGTGCAAGCAATCAAATAGGATTATAAATCACCATCTACTTCCCTATCTCCCCCCTTGAACTACATCTCTCTTTCCCTCCATATCTCCACTCTCTCACATCCTCCCTCTTCCTTCTTCTCTCTCCATTTCTTTCCCACATATATATCTCCCTCTCTCTTCACCCTCCAACTATGTTACTATATCCCTCCCTCTCTCCTTCTCTCCATATCTCCTTCTTTATCTCTTTATCTCACCCCAAAACATATACACACTCTCTCTATATCTCCCTTGTCACTTCATCTCTCTCTCTCCACTTCTCACTGTCTATGTATTCCTTCTTCCCTCCCTCTCTGCCCCTCCAACTCCACTTCATTCCTCCCCAATCTCCCCCCACCCCCCTCTCCCTATTTCTCTCTATCTCTCTCTTTCTTTGCCCTCCAATTTTCTCGTCCCCTATAACTCTCTCTCTCTCTCATGTCCTCTCTCTTGTCCTTCCTCTCCTACCTTCCTCTATCTTTTCCTCTCTCTCTCTCTTTGCAATCCAATTAACTCTCTCTCTCTCTCTCTCTCTCTCTCTCTCTCTCTCAACATCTACACTAAAATCAATGCATATAGTGAAAGAAAAATAGGATTAGAAATCACCATCCACACTAAAATTAATGCATCGAGTGCAAGAAACATTAGGGGAATTTTGAGGTCTAAAATGAGCCTCCTAAGGAAATAATAAAATAATAGCTAAACCAATAAAATAATATTTATGAATTTGCAATTCACTTTTTGCACCACAATCCATGTAACCATAGTTAAATTCAATTCAAAAGTTGTACCAAAATAAAAATAATAAAAAAATTGTATTGATGTGACTATAAATAAGAATGAGTTTTTCAAGAAAAAGTCATTATCATTGAACAACTAATGCATTTGTCCTTTGTACTTAAATAACTTAAAATAAAATATAAATATAAATTTATAAATTCTTAATTATTGTATGCTATTAATTAAAATTTATATTATTTAAATTGTATAATAACATGTAATTAATATATTATATAAAAATAATATAATATAATATAATATAATAAATGTATAGGGATATGCATTGTTTCTTTCAAAAAATATGAAATGACAATAATATATTTTTATTCAAAAAGTGTGAAATGACATTTATTATGAGTACTTTACTTTGACTTTAAAAGTACTTAGAGAACTACCATGGTTAACCATGAGTTTTTATCCACCATTGAGAATGTGACAAGTAAGTACCTTTAACTCAAGCAATGCCACCTCAACCATTAGGGATGATGTCATCCCCTAAAATGTGATTGGCTCTCATAAAGTGAATTTTGATTGTACATTTTCCTTAGGAGGCCCATTTTAGACCTCAAAATTCCCTAATGTCATCTTCCTCTCTCCCTATAACTGCATCTCTCTTTCCCTCTCCATCTCTCCTCCTCTTCTAACACCGAAATCAACATCTATATTGAAATCAATGGATCTAGTGCAAGTAATAAAATAATATTAGAAACCAACATCTACACTAATATCAATGCATCTAGTGCAAGAAATGAAATAGGATTATAAATCACCATATACTTCCCTATCTCCCCCCTCGAACTACATCTCTCTTTCCCTCCATCTCTCCACTCTCTCACATCCTCCCTCTTCCTTCCTCTTTCTCCATTTATTTCCCACATATATATCTCCCTCTCTCTTCACCCTCCAACTATGTTACTATATCCCTCCCTCTCTCCTTCTCTCCATATCTCCTTCTTTATCTCTTTATCTCACCCCAAAACATATACACACTCTCTCCATAACTCCCTTGTCACTTCATCTCTCTGTCCACTTATCACTCTCTATGTATTCCTTCTTCCTTCCCTATCTCCCCCTCCAAATCCATCTCTCCATCCTTCCATTTCTCCTTCTATCTCCCTCCCTCTCTCTCATGTCCTCTCTCTTGTCCTTCCTCTCCTACTTTCCTCTTTCTTTTCCTCTCTCTTTCTCTCTCTTTGCAATCCAATTATCTCTATCTCTCTCTCCCTCTCTCCCTCTCTTTGCCATCCAATCCTCTTTCCTCCCCCAACACACACACACACACACATACACACACTCTATCTCTCAACATCTATACTAAAATCAATGCATATAGTGCAAGAAAAATAGGATTATAAATCACCATACACACTTAAATCAATGCATCGAGTGCAAGAAATCATCTTCCCTCTCTCCCCCCTTCAACTCCATCTCTCTTTCCCTCCTTCTCTCCACTCTCTCACATCCTCTCTTTCTTCCTTCCCCTCTATCCCTTTCTCTCCCACATCTATCTCTCTCCATATCTCCCTCTCTCTCCGTCTCTTCACCCTCCAACTATGTTACTATATCCCTCCCTCTCTCATTCTCCCCCCATTCCCTCCATCTCTCCTTATTTTTCTCTTTATCTCACCCCCAAACATACACATACTCCTCTATTTATCCCTTGTCACTCCCTCTCTCTCTCCACTTCTTGCTTCCTATGTAAATACATTACTCTGGATCCAGAGTTTGATATTATCTGTATTTACACTGAAATCAATGCATCTAGTGCAAGTAAGAAAATAATATTAGAAACCAACATCTACACTGATATCAATGCATCTAGTGCAAGCAATCAAACATGATTAGAAATCACCATATCAAAAGTTTACATTACTCTTGATCTATCAAACTTTACATTAGAAATCACCATCCACACTGAAATAAATGCATCAAGTGCAAGAAATCATCTTCCCTCTCTCCCCCCTCCAACTCCATCTCTCTTTCCCTCCCTCTCCACTCTCTCACATCCTCTCTCTCTTCCTTCCCCTCTATCCCTTTCTCTTCCACATCTATCTCTCTCTCTATCTTCCTCTCTTTCCCTCTCTTCACCCTCCAACTATGTAACTATATCCCTGCCTCTCTCCTTCTCCCCCCATTCCCTCCATCTCTCCTTATTTTTCTCTTTATCTCACCCCCAAACATACACATACTCTCTCTATTTCTCCCTTGTCACTCCCTCTCTCTCTCCACTTCTCTCTCTCTCTATGTATTTCTTCTTCCCTCCCTCTCTCACCCTCCAACTCCATCTCTATATCCCTCCCTCTCTCCTCCTATCTCCCTCCCTCTCTCCTCCTCTCTCTCTTCCTTCCTCTATTTCCCTTCCTCTCCTACCTCGTTCTCTCTTCCCCCATCTCTCTTCTCTCTCCCTCTCTCTCTTTTCCCTCCAATATAAAATGCAAGAGAAATAGAAAAATATGGTATTTGGCCCACTGTGTTAAATTTATATATGTAGGGAGAGAAGTTATCTTTCATTAGGGCCGACATTAGATTAATTAGATTAAATTTTAAATGTTAAATATTAAACATTATTTTTACATTTACGTTTACATGTTTATTGTTACCTGAGATAGGCAATGGCTATAGTGTACTCAAATACCAACCTACGTGATCCAAATTTATTAAATTTAATAATATTAATATTATAATATAATAATGTGAATATTAGAATTAATATTAATATTAGGGTTAATAATGTTTTTTTGGAATGGTATAAATAATAATTTGGCCCATGGTATTTAGCTCAAGATTCACCTAAATAAAACCACTTTTTGAGTGTTCCTAAATATAAATAGGATTATGGAGTAAATATAAAAATACATTTTATTTATTTATCATACCTATGGTTTATTTATATTCTATTTATTTACCATACCTCTTTTATAAATATGGTATTTGGCCCATGGTATTCAGCCCATGGTATTAAAGTGGTACATTTCTATACACTCCGACATATCAAAAGTTTACATTAATTAAATTTAATAATATTAATATTATAATAT
>JAXQQM020058804.1:0-43128 GCA_034641835.2 Pinus albicaulis
ATTGGACTCCAGGTAGGCCTCCATCGTTGGTCTATTTATTCACAATTAGGAACTTGCGCTGTAGCATTTGATGATTGTTGCTAGACCCCTGCTGGGCTAGTAGGGATCGCCTCTGTCCGCAGAGGGGATTTACCTCCTCAACAATGCCATAACTGCTAGAGGCAGTCAGGTAAACCCTTTTAATTAAAATATGTAATGCATGTACCATGTTTGAAGAAAAATTTAGTCTCAGTCACAATGTTGGAGGATAGAGGCTATGATGTTTTTTTTAGTGAAGGAAAAGCTTTCCTGCAACGTAAAACAAAAATAAAAGCTAACAGGATAAGGATTCGAGTTAAGAATCTCTACAAGTTGGAGGTAGATGGCTACGCGCAATGATGGGAAAGAAAAATAAAGTGGTGAGCCGCGATGAGGGCAAATTATGGCACAGTAGATTGGGCCATCTCCACCATGGAGGCTTGAAAGTCATGCATCAAATTTCTACTGGTCTTCGCAGGGGTACACTTGCACAGTCAAACACATGCAAGGGATGTAATATGGGAAAATATGTAAAGGACACCTTTCATGAGAAGGAGAACCAAACTTTTGGGATCAACGGGAGAGTTGCAAGAGTTATACATATGTGTGTGAACCGAAGTATATGTTGCTTTGTGAGAAAAACATAAGTACTATGTGATATTTGTTGATGAATTTTCTCGTAAGTGTTGGACCTTCTTCATGCAGAAGAAAGATCAGACATTCTCAAAGTTTCTTGAGTTTAAGGCATTGGTGAAGAAAGAGTTAGGGAAGCAAGTGAAGGATCTTAGAAGCGATAATGGTGGTGAATACATCTCTAACTAATTCAAGAACTTCTGCAGCAAAGAATTAATTCGAGGAGAACTGATAACACCTCATAACCCACAGCAGAATGGGGTTGATGAAAGAAAGAACAGAAAGATTGTGGGTGCAACAAGAGCGATGTTGCATGATCAAGACCTACCAATGCATATGTGGGTGGATGCATACAACACTACAGTATTTGTGCATAACCATTGTCCTCATAGGATACTTGGCATGAATACACCTGAAGAGGCTTTCACTAGTAAGAAACTTGATGTTTCACACTTTAAGATTTTTGGCTCATCTGTTTATGTGCATGTGACCAAGGACGCTAGGAAGAAGGTTGGAATCGACAAGTAATATCAAGATTTTTGTAGGGTACTGTGAGCACCCCCACAACTATCGTGTGTATTTACCAAACAATAGGGGATTCACTGTTGTGCGTGGGATATAAATTTGATGAGGAGAAAGCCATGCGGTTGTCCCTTCAGAGGGAGTTGTACTTGCATGCAAAGGAGGAACTTTTGGTTCCAAAGGATGAGCGTCAAGATGTGTAGCAGCCACATGAATAGGATCATGGAGTGGAGGAAATACTCATGCAGAGCCATCCATCAGAAATGGCAGAACGCACACCATGGAAGCTGATAGATTTATACTTAATGTTGCAGAGAATGTAGGATCCCCTAATTCATAGCGTAGACATAGAAAGTCTCCTGATAGGTTTACTTGATACATGGTTCTTATGAGAAAATGTATTGTGACTGAACCATCTTCCTTTCATGAAGCAGTGTAGCAACCAACTTGGGTTGATGCAATGGTGGAGGAGTATGACTCCATTTTTAAGAACAATGCATGGGAGATTGTCCCAAGACCGGTCGACAAATTATTGGTTGGATCTAGATGGATGTAAAATGTAAAGCAAGCTATTGATGGGAGTGTGGAGAAATACAAGGCCATGTTTGTGGCCCAGGGTTTCTCACAGATCTAGGGGATCGATTACAATGAGAATTTTTCACCTGTTGCAAGGTACTCTTCCATTAGATCCATACTTTCACTCTTAGCGCATATGGGCTGGCACATTCATCAGATGGATGTGAAAATTGTGTTTCTTAATGGGATGATTGAGGAATAAGTGTACATAGAGCAGCTTCAAGGTTTTGATATCTTCAACAGTGAGTCGCATGTGTGTCGACGCAAGAGAGCATTATATGGGCTAAAGCAAGCACCTCATGCTTGGTACACTCAGATAGACAACTATTTCACCAGACTGGGCTTCACCAAAAGTGAAGCAGATGCAATCCTGCACCATATTGTGGTTGAGGGTAATCTATTGATTATTTTTCTTTATTTCTATGATCTAATTTTGACTGGTGATGAGTAGTTGATACACTCATGCAAGGAGTATCTTGCAAGGGAGTTCGAAATTAAGGACATGGGACTCCTTCGTTATTTCCTTGGCTTGGAAATATGGTAGCGGGATTGTGAAATTTTTGTGTCTCAAGGAAAGTATGCCAACAACATACTAGGTGATTTTCACATGGAGATATGAAAACCCATGGATACTCCTCTTTCAGTAAATGATATGAAAGAGGATGCCCCTTCTGGAGAGGTAATATATAATACTATCTACATCCAGTTAGTTGGTTCACTGATGTATCTAGTGACCACTAGAATAGACATTTGCTACATAGTTAACCAGCTGATTCAAGCTATTGTTAAGCCTACCAGGCTCTTTTGGAAGGCGGGGAAGTATGTCTTGAGATACCTGAGGGGCACATCAAAGTATGGTCTATGGTACAGATGAATAGAGGGAGTGAAGCTTCAAGGCTTCATGGATGCATATTGGGCAGGCAGCCCGTCACACAGAAAGAACACACCAGGAGGGATCTTCAGCGTATGATCGACAACAGTTTCTTGGTACAGCAGGAAGCAACAATCTGTGGCACTCAGTTCAGCGGAAGTAGCGATCTGTGGCACTCAGTTCAGCGGAAACAGAGTACATGGCAGCAAGTCAAGCTGCATGTGAGGTTATCTAGATGAGAAAGATCTTGGTTGGTTTTTTTGGTTCTCAGATGGATCCGAGAGTGATACATTGTAATAATCAGAGTTGCATTAAACTCTTGATTAATATTTTGTTTCATGATAGCTCTAATCACATTGATATCTGTTACCATCATCTGATAGATTTGTACAAAGAAGAATAATGTTTCTTGAGTACATTCCCATGGAATATCAGGATGTAGATATTCTGACAAAGGCTCTCACTAGGAGAAAATTCAAATACCATAGAGGTAGGATTGATGTGAAGGATAATCCCTTTCTTGTTTATAGGGAGTGTTGAAATTCAACATGAAAAAATCAGCACCGACGCCTAGTGCATTAAGCACCTACACTAGGGTGGGGCCCACAGGGCTAAATTTGGTGCATGTATATTTTAGTTATATCCCTTAATTAAGATGGACAATAAATTTTAATCTACTCTCAAAATAACTTATAATAGTTAACCGAGTGTGATAAACTTAGTTATCTCATGAATTTTGAGTTAGAGGAATTTGGTGAGGCATGCAGAGTAATTCTAGTTGTAACAGAGTTCAAAGTGCAGTGGTGCATTAATTAATGCATGTTGTAATTAGTTTAACTTAGTTAAGTGAGTTAAACTCAGTTGTCCTAGTTGTAACTACCTGATACACTAGTGAGAGATCAAGTGAATTAAATATTAATTAATTCACAATCAGTGATCTCACATGCAACTGAGGATTTACTATTATTAGTTGCATGCATGTCAGATCTAGTGGAGACCTAATTGAGATCTAGGTGAAAGGGAAGTTTACTATCAGTTGTAGGAATATTGGGCTATACCCATGCAACCAAACACCCATTGAAGTGCCCATCATACTTGTGCAGTCAAGGAAGGCCAAAATTCCTGTTCTTTAGGGATTGCGCAATCAAGGCAGGCTGTCTGGAGGCAGTAAATTGGCTAAGTATTACTTAGTTTTGCATGTGACAGTGTGAGACAATTAGCTGAGTACATGAGGGATCTTGTGAGAAGATTTTTCTGTAATTTTTTCATGATTCCTTCTGGAATATACAATATATGATAGAGGGGTTTTAAGCAGCAATATTTCCTTGGGAAATTATCTATGTTGTGGCTTAATTGATTCTTCTTTGCTTCATGTGATTGGCAATTGTGTTTTTAATTCCACAAAATATTTGTAGAAGCCATTCAGTATTTAACTTAAGTACATTGTTAGATCATATTGAATCCATAATATACATGCTTGATGTATAATTTCTACGTAGCTAACCTGCCATATTCAACAACTGAAAGGTCCATATATCTAACTTTTATGAGATCCATTTCAGGGTTCTCTACTGATAATGAAATTTCAAATAACAATGATCCAAGATGTTTGAAAAGAAGATAACTAATATGAAACCTCATTAATCAGGCTACGTGTTTTTGCATAGCCAAGTTATCATTAAAGAAATAGAGATGGTTTTTTTCAATGTTGATGGAGATGCCTGATGATTTGAATTTTCTCATTAACTATATACTAAATAGCATTATGTCATCTAAAAATTAGTAATCTGTGATTTTAAGGTTATCTCCATATAAACATAATCCTTTGAGTTTACCTCGATCAATGACTTATTTGACAGTCCTTCTTAGACCTTATGTTTCTACAATAAATAGAAATGATTAAAGATAGTATCCCTCATGGATCCCCATTTAGGGGTTGAAGGTGTACCTAGGTGATCCATTCTGCAAGATTGAGAAGAAGGGGGTTTATATCAGGGACCCAATCCAAATGATCCAATCTTTAGAGAAACCAAATACCGAAAATACCTAGAGTAAACAGTCCCAAATTAATGTGTCATAATCCTTTGACAAATCCATCTTTACCATCATCCCTACATCTTTTATTTTTCCAAAGAGTGTATTGCTTCGTTAGCTACAATGATAACATCCACGGTTTATCTCCCTTCCACAAAACTTTTTTTTTTGGGTTAGATAATAGAACACAATAAGGGTTTTAAGTAGTTGAATATTACCGTAGAAAATACTCTATAGATGACATTGCAAAGGGAATTAGGGTGGGGAGGGCAGTATTAAGATCTAGCCAAACATATTAGATTCATGAGGATTCATAACTAGTGAGTGGATTTGTGGTCCTAAAAGTGGCCAACATGCTTGAAAGAAATCGGTATTGAATCCACTTTGCCAAAGTTCCTTATTGTTAGGCATGCATACTATAGTTTCCTTAAAATATGTAAAATTTATTTTCATAATCAAGGAATCGATTTTAGTAATCTAAATTAGGATGGAATAATAAAAGAGATATTTTCAATAGTGTCATGGTGATTGGGAGATGGTTCAGAGAGGAAATAATAATAATACTCTACTAGTTCCTTCTCTAAATCAGCATGACCCATTAGTCAGCTCACATTCATATTTTTCAAAGAGAAAATATGGTTATTTTTTTCTTTCTTAATAATTTCCTTATGGAATAATTTAGTGTTCTTTTCTCCTTCTCTTAACCACCTTATTTTATAATTTCAGTTTCATAGCACTTCTTCTTTCTTGTGATGTTCTTCTATTTCAATGACTAGTTGTGGTTCCTTCTTGATGAGATATTATGGTCAACACTCCATGATTATTTTCACCTAAACTTGTTCCATTAGGGTTTCCAAGGTTTTTTTTTTTATGAATATATTTCCAATATTAGTCTTATTGGAGTCTTTTATCTTGGTTTTAAGTACCAGTAATTTTATTTAGAAAGTACACATGTTATTTTTCCCAGTGTTATTTGCTTCCAACCACAACTCTTCATCATTAGTTAAGAAATATGGGTGTTGCAGTAAAGAAACTGCAAAGTGGAGGGATCAATTATGAGGGGTGAATTTAAGATCTAATTCTAGGTGTATGTGCTACTAGTAAGAGCTTGTAAATGGTGGTAATTAATCTTCCACAAAACTATCCTTTTCAACAAGTGATTTAGATACTACGAATCTATTTAGTATAAATAAAATTTTATGCTTACCTCCTTAGTGATAATTATAGGTGAATGTACCATTTATGGGATCTGGATCCATCATTTGGAGTTGATGAAATAGGGCTTCAAACTTCTAGGTTTATGATTCCAATATTCAAATACCTCCTTTTTTATCCTTTACGGATTTTATTGGATTGAGTCTCCACCCAATATTAAGAGATCCTCTTTATGTATAACTATGATATCTAAAATTTGTTTGAGGAAATAGGATTTTTCGACTGGCAGATGGGGCACATAGAAAACTATAAGGAGTCTAATATCCTTCGCTGCTACATTTTGAAATATTCCTAAAATGATGTGAGGTGTGGTTATCTAATTTGTAAAATATACTTCACAGGGTTTCTATAATTTAGCTAATCTAGCTACACTGATAGGGATAATTGGAATAATGATACTTAGAGAGTGAAAAAATAATAAGAACTAGAAATTCCAAACAAGTCACCTATCCCAATATTACTCTAGCTCAAGCATTATTAACTACAAAGTTCTCATGAAATATGATGCACTAATGATGGTGTTATCCAAGTTTTAACTTCATGAATCACAAAGGAATATGTCATAATAGAAAGAGATATATTGGAAAAAAAACTAAGAATGAACTCAAATATTTATTGAATTGATAATATCCAATGAGACTACATTATAAGAAAAAGCATGCTTTTCTCCTAGTGAATTCCCATATTTTTACTTTTTAAGGATGTCCTTCCACTGAGATTTATCCCTTTTACATTTCAAAAATACAATGGGTAAATACCATGTTTTACAAAATCCATGGGTGAAGATCACAAATTATGATGGTAAAAATTAAATAATTATGTGATTAGAATTCCATGGATAAATACCATGGTTTACAAAGTCCATGGGTGAATATGTTGATAAAAAATAAATCATCTTGATATTAGATTCTCATTTCACTATTATGATTTTTTTTATTTTTTATTTTTTATCATACATATTACAAATATAATCCATGGTTTTTCAAAAATTGGCAGAAAATAATTATTAACTATGGTATTCTTATCAAACTAGATCAACCCTCCCCCCTTAGGGCACAATGTTTCCCATTGGATATATTTCCCTCATTAGATGAGGAAATTTCTACCAAAACTAATTCTTGGTGAAACACTTACCCTGCTGACTAAAATTCTCTATGTTAACCATTCGATAGAGTTGTATGTCCTGTTGCTGAGTACCCTTCATCTTGGTGTCCATGATCCCATTGGTTTTACCATAAAACTTACACATAAACTAATGTTGGGAATGTTTTTGTTTGTACTTAGTGTCATCTCTTAGTAGGGTGTCATGACCTTGTTGTTGGAAGTGTTGAAATTTTTCCACAATTTGACTGCTTGATGGAAGGGCTTTGTTGGTGAAGATGAAGTCTGAAAGCTGACTCAAACTTAGTATATTTTGTTTCAAGTTTCCAATGAGTAATGCATCTTTTTCTATGGATTCCTTGCTTCCAAGCTTAATTATACCCTTTCCTATCACCTTTTCAAAACCATCATTTGTGAATGAGACTATTCCATCGGTATATTCATATATATATATATATATATATATATATATATATATATATATATATATATATATATATATATATATATATATATATATATATATATATATATATATATATATATATATATATATATATTCTCATCCCATGTCATATGTGTTGATAAACCACTATCAACATATCATACACTTTTATTTCTTTGTGCTTTTAGAGAAATTGCACAACTTCCTTTTTTATTCCTCCAAACATTCGGGTGAGAATTTGCAATATGTCGTGGTTCCCTTAGAGGAGTGGTTAACCTACAGTATTTAGCCAAATGTCAAAATTTGTTTCATTTTTAACACTCTACTTCATTACTCAAGTTTTCTAACTTGTTATATCTTTGTTTGTAATCTTCTCTAGATTTTCTAGGATAATCATTCCTAGAGTAGTTTCAAAATTTCTTCTATTTCCACCATAAGCTTTACAATTTACAACCTTATGTACAAAATTGTTGCAAGAGTAGCATACACCAAGGAAGACAGTGTAATTCCTGGGAGGAGATATTCTTTGTGTTACATTTCTCCAAAGGCCTTCTTCTTGAGATCTCTTCACTATAGGTTGCTTATTTTGCATTGGTTGACTATGACCCTTTTTTTTGGCCATAATGATTTCCTCCTTGGAATATTTAACCATGTCAACCTATGTTCCATTTTGAGCTTCCTTTTTTGTCATCACGGAGCTAAAGCCTTTTATGAATGTGGACTTGTATCCCAATCCAGTCTTGTCACTACATGAACTTTGACTCCTCATAATTTCATCCAAAACTTTCGTGTTATTTTTAAAGTTTTGTTGGATGTTCTTCTTTTGTG
This sequence comes from Pinus albicaulis, assembly GCA_034641835.2. NCBI lineage: Eukaryota > Viridiplantae > Streptophyta > Pinopsida > Pinales > Pinaceae > Pinus > Pinus albicaulis. The sequence continues at coordinate 8,244 of JAXQQM020058804.1, forward strand.
CTTCCTTCTACAGAGAGATAATTTCTACTTCCATACCATCCTTTTACTTGATTCTTTCTTAAAAATCCTTCTTGAGTGATTCATTGATTTTCTTGGCCTCCTCTAGATGAAATTTTATGTTGATGATAATTTTGTTTGACTCTTCAAAATATTCTTTGGGACTCTTAGCGTGTTTCCTTCGTTCACTCCTTTTGGCTTCTAATATATTAACATTCCTTCTTTATACTTTTATATCCTTTAGGGCATTGATAAGTTATATTTCAAGATCTACCTCACTTTCTTCTTCTTCATGACATTCTTGTTCTTCAGGGGATTCGTTCTTGTAATCTCTTGTCATGAACAACACCCTTCCTATGTCATTTTCACTATCGTTGTCACTCTCTTCTTTGGATGAAGATTTGTCTTCCTTTGACTAGAAACTTTTCTTAAAGCCTTTATCTTTACCTTGATTCTTATATATTCTTTGATTCTTCTTCGATTTCCTATGATCATCCTCTTCCTCATCATTGTATTAGTTCTTCTAATAAGGATAATTTGAAGAAAAATAACCAATTTCACCACAATTAAAACATTTTAAAGGGATCTTACATTTATACTTGTCTATTCCTCTCTTCAGCTTCCTCACAAAGTTGTTTATCCATTCATATGCAACTTCACCATATCTACAACTACAGATTGGCCAAGGTTGTTGCCTTAATTTCCTTACCTTATTAGATGTTGTAAAAGTCGCTTCTTTGTTGGATGAATTCTCCTATTATGTTATCATTTCGTAGGTTGTAATTATTCAATGAAGCTCATCCATGCTGATATTTTGTAAGTCCAATCTTTCTTCTAGCATTGTGACATTAGAATCAAAGCTCATCGGAAGTGATATCAGTATTTTTTGGACAATTTCCTTGTTTTCCATTGTTTCTCCCAACCCTTGCACGATGTTTATAACTTCATCAATCCGAAAAAAATAAGTTGCAATATTTTCATCTTCAATTATTTTCTACTGCTCAATTTTCTCTTTTAGGGTTTGAAGTCCGACCTGCTTGACATTTTTGTCACCTTAATATATATTTTGAAGCTTGTCACAAACATCTTTTGTTGATGTGCAATGCATTACTTTTACATAAATTGATTTTGTTAGGCCATTCAAACATAAATCAATACATAATGTCAAAAAAGGTACCTACAATATAACCAAATGATCCATTGTACATAGGTGTAAATGTGTGGGCTATTTTTGGGCTATTAGTGGTACGGACATATATAGTGACCTTGAGACATCAAATATTTCTTGAGGAAAATGTTAACGACCGACCCTAACCTCCAAAGATCAATTTTTCCTTAAATATAATGGTATTATCAAGGAATATGATTCTATAATATTACCAACTAATATAATAAAGTATAGTTTCCCTATTAATAATTGATATTTATTTCATTTATTTTGTGTTGAGATACTTCATCATTTGATAAGAACAATTTCTACCTAATTTCATATTAACACCTTCTAAGTAAATGAATATGAATAACATGTATAAAATGATTAAAATATTTGAGCAAACAGAGGCAAGTGTGGTATTTTATTTTCCATCATAATCAAGAAGAATATAAGTATGCTTGGGTTTAGGACGTACTTCAAACAACGTTGTTGAAGTGTACTTGTCTTATATTAGGTTTCATGCAAACTATAAATCTAGGAATTGAGAACGTGATTTCTTTTGGTGATTCCTTGAAGATAATTCACCATTTATATTCAAGATCTTGTCATATATTAGGTTTGAATTGTGAACCTATGAATTGAGAAAGTGATTTTTTTTGGTGATTCGTTAAATATAATTCACCATTTATATAAAATATCTATCCCATCACTTACACATTTAAGTAAAATATATGAGTTGTACTATTACCAAGAATAATTCCTTCATACTCTCAAATAAAACAATACCAAGGTTGATCACATGGGTTATTTTTTTTCAAGGCTAAATCAAAGTAAAATTTGGAAGCAGGGGAAAAAGGGGCATGTCACACATCCTTAACAGTTATTTTGGAGATTCATAAATCAAATTTGATGAAAAATTATTCATGTAAAATTTGGTTTTTGTTAGGTCAATATTGAGGCATGTACAAGTGGAATATTGTAGATACTATAATTATGTAAATGGTCATTGATACATACTCCATTGATACTAATTTAAACATGGTTATATAAATCATGTATCTGAACTGAAATTTAATTTAATGTTTTTTAATATAATAACTATTCATTATTCTCTATTTTGGTTTGAAAAAAAAAGGAATCAAAAACTTAATAACTAGGTGGTTTTTATGCACAAACAAGGTTGGCTACATGGAAGCTAGTCTCTGCCTTGAGGGTGATCAGAACTGGATCAAGGAGCTAAGGATTAGCTCAAAATTCAAAGCTACAGGATTGGGTTGAGATAAATATGGTTGCATAGGTCTCGTCTTCTTGATTCCGGCGCCACAAATGGTTCAAAAAACGGACACCGTATGAAGAAGTTATTGCACTTTGGATGCCGAGTGGGTCCGGTAGAGCACGGATGAGCCAACCCTCATCCCATGGAACCTCATCATATGACTAGTGTGGGAGCTTAATGTTAAGAGCGATTAAGGAGCCTAATATCAGGTTTAATATTTAATTAATATTTAGTTAAATGGAGTCTAATATGGCATAGATTCTGGAACCACTCCCAAATTTAGGCGGACTTCCACTTTTAGTGGAGTTAACTGGAAGTTGCCCGACATTTAGTGGAGTTAATTGGGGAAATGTTGTTTTTATCTCATTATTGAACAAAATGGGATGAAATTTTAGTCAATTTTGGGTCTCTTTGACCTTATAAAGATTTTGGAATAGGTTTCAGGTCGAATGGAGGTGAACTTCAGCAGCTTTTGCTTCAGACAAGATGAAAGAGCCACCTGGGTCACCATGAGACAAATTCAGTTTGAGGCCTAGCCAGGGGAGCTAGAGTCCTTTCCCAGAGTTCCAATAGTCTAAATTGGATAAATAAGATTTTATAAATCTGATGAAATGGTTTACAGAGCATGTAGGGAATGTTTAAAGGCCGAAAAGCTTCGGTAAAATTCCAGGGGCCATTAGTGCCAGCTTTTGCCAGCAGTAGCGCAGGGCTTAGACCGAGCTGTTTGAGACCATATAAAGTGAACTAGTGGTCATTATTGACTAAAAACATCAATATGAATCTATTTACATAGGTTTCAACAAGTTTTAAAGACTTATAGAGGTCTAAAACTCCGCAGAGAAGTTTTCCTTGACCCTAGTGCTAGGGGGTGTCGATAGGTGACTGAGGCGAAACTGGAGTAGTTGAAGGCCGGCTTTGATGAATCAAAACTCTATATTGACTATTTCAGTCATTTTATAACCAATGGAAGTGGTTTCAAAACATTTTGAGAATTTTTAGAGCTCAAAAAGCTGATGTGAAGTTCTAGGAAAACTATGGAGGATAGCCTATTTTGGGATTTTAGTGCTCAATTTGAGAAATTTATTAGCTGGTATTTGATGTTTGATTTATATTGAATACAGAAAGAGTGGTTTCAGTGACAGAAACAGAATTCTAAGGGAGTTTGTGCCATTTAGAAGCTCAAAGTAGCTTAGTGCACCGATAAAAGGAATCGTGTCAACAAGAGCCTAAAGCTATTTTCAGAGTTTGGACAGCCATTTGAGGGATAGTCGTGGTATTTTCAGTCCTTTGGATCATTTTTGTATTCGTTGGAATTAAGTATTTTCTTTGTAAAAAAAAAAAAAAACTTACCATAATCCCAAAGAGCTGAGTCGTGATGACAAAGCTCAAAGGAGACATAGCCCACGAGATTTTGAGTGAACTCATAGATTAAATTTTTTGTTGTGTTTAAATGATTATTTGTTGCATTATGTTTTTTTCATACATGATAAATTACAGCAAGAAAAATGAAGTTAAGACACATAAATAGTAAAAATTCATACACCACTTTCAAGTAAATAATTCTGCAAAACTGTCAAGTACAAGCTAGATCATTTAATTAAAACTGAGTGGGAGGTTCTTGAAATACATACAAGTTATCCTGACCATTTTCATATCAATTTGGTATCAAATAATAGTTTCTTGCTTGACATAGCAATTGGTTGCTTGATTGTATAGCTTGAAAGGTGTTTAAACAGTGTAAAATATTGACTGTTTTACTGTTTGAAAATTGATTGTTGTTTGAGTTTGCTTGAGATTTTGGATAGCTACTGATTAGCTAAGTCTTGGATAGAACAAAAAGGAAGAAAGGAGAAGGCACCTTCCTTACCCCAAAGGCCCTCAAAGTCACCCTTGGAACACAAACCCTCTTGACGATTTTTTGTTAAGAAGCTCTTAGACTTTGTTTGTTGTTTGGTTGCTTGAATAAGAGTTGGTCTTTACAGACATTTGGTTAAAAAATATTTGTTATTTGTTTTGAAAATATTTGAGAACTTTGTTGAAGTTCATTTTGTTCATTGACATCATAATTAAAAATTCTACAAGTGAAGTTTCCTCCTTCACAAGATTCTTCGATGATGATATGAAGCGTGACTTTATTATATTGAAGGACATGGTGTAGATTTTGTTTAAGGACAAAAGAGAAAGCACTGAACTTTGTTAAAAGTTGTTTGCCATGAAGGAAGAGAAGGAATAAATTCTTCAAATATTGCATGATATGAATATGTAGCTCCATCAAGCCCAAGAGGCTTTGACCAAGAAAATCCATGAGGAAGATGGAATCCGTTCTAACTTGTCTTCAATTTCCTCTTTAGAAAGTTGTGTTGGTTCTTTCGAAAAACATACGAGATGTATAGGGGCCAAGTTAATGATTAAAATGGGCTATGAAGGCAAAGGATTAGGAAAGCATGCACAAGGCATGGTTGATCCCATTTTGGTTGAGGAACGACCCAAGAATCTTGGTCCTGCTTATGTGCAATTTAATGGCGAAGACTACAAATCCTTGAAGGCATGTGATTCTCTTCTAAAGATAACCTTTATTCTAAGTTATAAGAGGCATATATGTCAAATTTGTTTCAAAGATTATTGCCATTGCTTTAAGCCTTTGTTTCAGCAAGAAGAGGGTAGACATGCAGCTTATGGTGAGCATGCAATTTCATACAGTTTTCAAGACAAAAACGGTGATGTTAGTTTGCAAATGAAAGCTGTAGCCTCTACTAGTTCATATTCTCATGAAGACAAAAAGGATGAACATTAAAAGCAGTACAAGAGGTATAAATCTTCTCATGATCAATTTGATTTTGTTTCTGCAAAGCATGATAATTTTGCATGCTTAAATGGGAGAAAGATATGTTGTACATATTGTGGTGGATTTAACCATGTTGTTTCGAGATGCTGGATGAGGAAGAAAGAATACAGGAAGAAGCTGAGGCAAAGAATATTTTCAAAGAAGATGCATAATATTTTCAATTTTTTCCAAAAGAGGGGACTTGTTGTCTCCCATTATTGGACTTTGCATCCAACTAGTTGTCCAAAGCACATGCAGCAAGAGGATAGAAATATTGGCGCAAGTGTAATTGCGGATTCCATTATTGATGTGAAAATAGAAGATTCACATGAAGAAGTGCTGCAGCAGAAAAAGTCACCATGGAGGTGGCTTGGAAAGAAGTGGATGGAATTCTTAACACAGTAAGAAATACTCCTTTGTACATATGCACATTTAGGTTGTATGCATGTATTTCTGTTGAAAATTTTGAAGCAAGATTGCATATAAATGCGGTTCAGTTGATGAAATTTCTTTGTTGTTGCAAAATTTCATTGTGGAGGTGTAAAATATGAGTATGATACTCACTTATATTGCAGAAATATCTTTTAGTTCAGCTCATATAGTCATGCACATGTTTTTGGGATTATGTACTTGTTGGTACATGAAAGGAAGAGTTGAAGGTGTACATGTGCATGAAAGTTGTATGTGTAAATAGCGAACTGTAAATAGGTTCATTGTACATTGATACATGCACATGTGTTCGTAAAGATGTATCATGTTGTTTATTGACTTTTGTCGATTGTGTCACACATGTTTTTCGACTTGTGTCGATTGTGTTGCACACTTTTTACATTGGTTTTGTGTCAACTGTATAGCCCATTTTATGACAACTTGTTGTTGATGTCGCATGTTTCACGACTTATGTTGGAGCCACCTTGGATCATTGATCAAGGTAGTGATGTTCAAATTCATTCTACAAATTTATCACCAAAAATTTTCTGAGTGTGTAAGAAAGGAAGCTCTTGACAAGAGGATAAGCGCATCGAGGAAGGGAAGTGTGAATTGTTTTCTAGTTGTGGTTAAAAGTCACTAGCAATGAAAGGCAAGTGTTTGGAGGCTGAAGAGAGGAGGGTGCGGTACTCTCATTTGTTGTACATATCAGTTTCAGTAGTCCAAGAGAGATTTTGGGGTCCAAAAGCTTCTCACTTGGGAGGTGTGATCAAAACTGGATCAAGGACCTAAGGATTAGTTCAAAATTCAAAGTTATAGGATTGGGTTGAAACCAAGATGGTTGCATAGGTCTCATATTCTTGATTCTAGCGCCATAAACGGTTTGAAAAATGGACACTGTATGAAGAATTTATTTCACTTTGAATGTCGAGTGGGTTCGGTGAAGCACGGAGGGGCGAGCCCTCCTCCCATGGAACCTCATAATATGACCAGTGTGGGAGCGTAATGTTAAGAGTGCTTAAGGAGCCTAATATCAGGTTCAATATTTAATTAAGATTCGTCTAAGTGAAGTTTAATATGGTGGAGATTCTGGAGGCACTCCCAAATTTAGGCGGACTTCCACTTTTACTAGAGTTAACTCACAGTTGCCCCACATTTAGTGGAGGAAATTGGAGCAAAGTTGTTTTGGACATAACTCTCTCATTATTGAATGAAATTGGATGAAATTTTAGTCAATTTTGGGTCTCTGTGACTTTCTGAAGACTTTGGGATAATTTTCAGGTCGAATGGAGGTGATATTCAACATCTTTTGCTTCAGGGAAGATGAAATAGCCATTAAGGCCACCATGAGACAAATTCAGTTTGAGGCCTAGCCAGGAGAGCTAGAGTCCTTTTCCAGAGTTCCAATAGTCTAAATTGGATAAATAATATGCTATGAATCTGATGAAGAGGTTTTTAGAGCCTTTAGGGGACGTTTGAAGGCCGAAAAGCTTCAGTAAAGTTCCAGGGGCCATTAGTGCCAACTTTTGCCAGTAGGAGTGCAGGGCTTAAACTAAGTTGTTTGAGACCATATGTAGTGAACCAATGGTCATTCTTCACTGTAAACATCATTATGAATCTATTTACATAGGTTTCAAAAAGTTTTAAAGACTTTTATAGGTCAAAAGCTCAACAAAGAAGTTTTCCTTGACCCGAGTGCCAAGTGGTGCCAATAGGTGATTGAGGAAAAACCGGAGCAACCAGAGGCCGATTTTGATGAATAAAAAATCTATATTGACTATATCAGTGATTTTCAAACCAATGGAAGTGGTTTCAAAATATTTTGAGAACTTATAGAGCTCAAAAAGCTGATGTGAAGTTCTAGGCAGCCCTGGGCAAACTGTGGAGGATAGCCTATGTTGGGATTGCAGTGCTCAATTTGAGCAATTTATCAGTTGGTATTTTATTTCTGATGTGTATTGAATACATCAGGATCAGTTTCAGTGACGGAAACATAATTCTGAGGGATTATGTACCATTTATAAGCTCAGAGTAGCTTAGTGCATCGATAGAAGGAATCATGTTAACAAGAGCCTAAAGTTGTTTTCAAAGTTTGAACAGCCATTTGAGGGATATTCATGGTATTTTCAGTCCTTTGGATCATTGTTGTATGCATTGGAATTAATTATTTACTTTTTAAAAAAAAACTTACCATGATCCCAAAGAGCTGAGTCATGATGACAAAGCTCAAAAGAGACATAGCCCACAAGATTTCAGGTGAAATCCTAGATTAAAATTGCTGTTGTGTTTGAATTATTATTTGTTGCATTATATTTTAGTCATACATGTTAAATTGCAGCAATAAAAAATGAAGTTAAGACACATAAATAGTAAAAATTCATACACCACTTTCAAGTAAATAATTCCGCAAAATTGTCAAGTACAAGCTAGATCATTTTAATTAAACCTGAGTGGTAGGTTCTTGAAATACATACAAGTTATCTAGACCATTTTCAGATTAGGGGAGCTTCTGCGTGCAATCAGAGCTCCAAAAACCTACCCACTTACACCTGAAGGCCTATATCATAGCTTTTGCATGCATTCAAAACTCCAAAGACCTAGGCACTTACACCTGAAAGCCTAGATCATCCCAAGAGGTGGAATACAAGTATTATGAATTATGTTATTAAAAGTGTAAGAGGAACACACCACTAGCCTAAAACAACACAAAGCTCTAAAATTGCATAAAAAAACAACATGAAGCTTTAAAACTGCATAAAAGAGTAAACTTGTCAATGAAATTTGGAAACTGATAGTGCACAAACATCCTCAAAGGATTTTCATCCACAAACTTTGCACTCACATCAACTGACTAAAGCACTCCATCATCAATCATATGAAGGCCTGTAATATCTCCAATTTCCCTTGAGGAATAAAATACAGATGTCTGATTGAATGAAAATATGGCCACACCAATTGTGTCATCCCTTGACTTTGACAGTTTGACATCTGGAACACTCGATTGGTCTGTTCCTTGAATGAGTTGAATAATTTCCTTTGACACCATTATGAAGACATCCATTCAACATAGTTTCATGTCTATTATATCAAATTCTTCTTGGATTTTCCATAAAGGTATTTAATGATATGTTACAATGGATGAAGAATCTTAGCTGAGGAAAGAAACAAATGTCCGAGTTACATAGATGCATAAGACTCCTCCAATGCAAACAAAATTGACCAATTTATTTACCTAGGTCAAACTATTACCCTCTATGCAACAATATTTATACTGAATGAGGTCACTAAATTATGTAGGCTTTTTCAGTTCATTGAATATTCCATTTTTATTTTGGGAATTAACTATATCAAACTCTCAGATTGTTCCGATTTCGAATGACAACAAGACCTATCATCTAGAAAAAAATCATCTTAAAATGCATGCCATATTTATTTGGTGTTAGCATCATGGTCATTCATGCTTTGGCATGATTTTTGAGCATTAGTGTCAAGGTCAGTCATGCATTAGCATGATCTGTGAGCATTAATTTAATAAATATGAAGCCAATTTTTTAAAACAATCTCATTCACATAAATTTTGACTTCTTGTAATTAATTGGGTCTATGTCTACCCTGAGCATTTGAGTGGAGGTGTTATCCTCTTCACCCATGATGAATTCTAGTTGGTGACACGTTAAGCTATTAATGAGTATTCTAGACAACAATATAACTTGAAATCTATTTCAGAATCATTGAAAGGCTAGTTGAATGTGTTGGAAACAGATGGACTAAATCCCTATTAGCCACCTATAAAAATTTTCATATCAAATGGTGGCTAAATCATTTTTTGAAAGCCTTCAAGAAAAATTTTTATTGTCAAATTGTTAGTTCTTGAATTCTTATGAAGATATATTATCTTTTGATTAATCTTCACTGCTGTTTCCCTCATGAATTCTAAAAATTTTCTCTTTTCCAGAAGAAAAAACTGCTAAAAACCCATTTTCCATTTCCATTTTACCCTCCCTCTCACTCATACTTAACCTCCATTTTATTCCCTTTTTCCTCATCAAATTCCTCCGTTTTCATCATTTTAACCTTCAAAATCATTTCCAGACCCTTTTAAAATCATATGGTCTCCTTCCATTAGTTTTAAAAAGCCTTCTTTCCTCTACTGAAACCCTCATTTTTCCTTAAAATCTCTGTTTTAAAAGCCAAAAGACAGTCTTTTATTATATAAAGTTTTAGCCCCCGAGGGCTTAACTTTCATAAACCTACGCTTCATAGGACCTTGAGCGCTTAAACGATCCTAAACCCTTCTTCTAAACCCTCAAAAACCTTTGTTTTCCTTTATATTTTGTAAAACCCTACTTTTTCATTAAGTCCGACGGTTCGTTGTTTTAACAAAAACCAATCGTTGATCTAAAACCGATCAACGATCGATGAAATCTCGCATCGCGCATATTCATTGGGCACATTTGAAAAGCCCCTTCCTTTTTCCGATTCCAATGTGCCCCTTTTGGTTAAAACCCCCAACCACTTCCCCACCATATAACCCACACCCAGGACCAAGAGTTTAGTCCCGAGCGCTAATCACAATCGGAGATTTGCGTTGGGCTCATTTCTTTTGTTTAAAGAAAAAGCCCCGATGCGATGGAGTTTTATTCTATGGACCCGTTAATTTCTCCACCATTGATCCTTTAAACAAATCAACGACCCAGCGCCAATCGCATCCCAAAAAAAACATTCATGCCATTCCTCTCCTCCTTCGATGGAAATATTCTGATTCAATCTGGACCATCGAAAACCACAAGAACCGACGACCCAGTTTGATCACACTCTAGCACAACCTCCAACATTTGAACCCGCGGGCTCATTTCCAACCGTTGATCTCAATAAGCTTAACGACTCCAATCGCATCGCATCGGAAATTGTCTTTGCACTTTTCCTCTCTCCCACGCTAATTAGCAATCCCCGATTAGATTTGGGCCGTCTATTTTATACATCGGACTGTCCAGATTTGAACCCTCACACTTTTATATTTCCATGAAACACCATTGTGTAATGTTTTTCTGTGAATACCAGCCATTGATCTCTGCATATGAACGACCCAAAATGACCCATTCTCCGCCTGACCCACTGCCTTGTTTTCTTTTCGTTTCCCGAAATTAAATCTAAACCGTCCACTCTTCTAATCCAACGGTCTAGGTTCAACCCGATAAGCCCAACTCCTTTAGGTCCTACCATTCCCTAGATCAAATCTCTGCCATCCATTTCTCTGATCTGATGGTCCAGAAAAAAACCACCTTAACCCTACCCCACCTTCTTCCGCTTGCGCAACTTGTTTATCGCGCTCCAATCTCCACCGTTGGATCTATCCGCCTGTGATCCAACGGCCAGGAACCCATATCGTGTAATTTTGAGCCCAACGATTAATTCCTAAAATATACGCAATATGGACGATTTTAAAAGGCCATGTGTCGGCCAGTAATGCATATCGCGTTCAAAAAGGTAAAACCGCCTTTCCTCCTTTTCGTCGCGCAAAACCAGTGGTTTCTTTAGCCGAAACCACCATTCCCATTCCCTTTGCATTTTCTTGTAATTAATCTCCATCGTTGATCTCTACAGATCAACGGTCCCAGTTAAATTTTGCCCTTAGTTCATCACCCTCCACCCATCCTCCAAAGGACTTCTTGAATCATTCTTCGTCATTGATCTATGTAGTTGATCTAATCCGACGGTCCAGAATCCTCCGAGAAACCTCGAATTTCATTTATGCCTTTTTCGCTGTCGATTAAGGTTTTTGCCCATTTTCTTTGTAATTTCCCCCATTTCATTATAAATTTCCCCCCCCCTCGCATTATAAAACCCGGATTGATCTCGACCGTTGCTCAAAATGCGTCAACGGCCTGGACTTAATCTCTTGCACCATTTATCTCACCGCCTCTCCTTTTAACCTCTGCAGGCAAGCTGCGATCTAGCCTAAAACCTCCAAAGAAGTTTAAGCCTTACCCTGTAGGATTTTCTTAATTTTTCGTTTGTTTGTGCAGGTTTTAACGATTTGTGCATTATTTTAAAAGGAAATTGAAGGCTATGGATGACGATCCCCCACGCCTTTATTTTATGAAAGAGAACATTTTGCAGGCTTCCAAATTATGTTTCATCAGTCCCTCATGAGCACTAATGCCATTATAAAACCTCTGTAATGCCTGCACATCAACAAGACATGGCAAAGCTTAATCAAGCAAAGAGTATCAGTGTTAAAGGATTTAGTCACAGCAGAGATGAAGAATTGAATATGGTTTACACAGTTTTGAGGAATTATGACATAAATCAACAATCAAAAGCCTAATCCATTCAATTAAACACAGTTTAAAGAACAGAAGACAGAAAATTAGGCCTAATTAAGCCTAAAACACAGAATTAAAGCCAATTAATAGTGATTAAAGAAGGACAATCAGATCTATCTGTCTAAGAAAGCCTCCACTGCCACATCAGAGGCTAATTGAATTCTCTCAGCTAGCCAAAGACACCTGTAGCCTCAAAGCATTCAAAAGAGGCCTAGTTATTGCCAAAACAGAAGATATTTTCCTCAAAACAGCTGAATAGTTATTTCTAATCAAAGAAACTTATTTCAACTATCAGCAAAGTTATTACAAGGATAATAGATAGCCTTATAAGTCAAATCTTTTTATCCAATACACCTCGAAATCAGAACAGAGTTATGACATAGAGATATAAATCGAATGTATTCCTGCCTTATGCCTTGCATGGTTTTCAAGGCAAAAAATTACATTAACTGTAGAATTGATGATACTTGAACCATAGAAACATTTCCACCTCCTCATTTTTCTTATAAAAAACTTTGAGGAGCACATTGTAAAGGTTTGGTTGCAGAACTTTGATATAGTACTTGTGCTCGAAAATTTCTACATGTAAATAGTGTTCAGAGGCTCTTGAAGCTCACAGACTTCCAAATAATTTAGGTCAGAAGTTATAGATGATGATTACATATCAAATACGGACTTGAAGAATGGAACTGGATTGACATAAATATACAAGTTAATTCTTGGGATCCTGGTCTATATCACTGGTGAACTGCTTCTTTCTGTGTTATTCTTTTCCTTTCATATATGCCATTTTTTTCACTTATTCTCTGATAAAGAACAACAAGCATAGAGTTAGGATTTACTGTTTATAGTACCCTTCTCTGACTCATAAGCTTTATCTCAATGTTTTCCTCCAAATTGTGTGTTTAAGAAGGTATTAAATTTAAGCGTAGACATTATCAAGGAATGTTGGTTTGCCCTTGTCTTGATGTGCCAAGCTTGAAAGGAATTTCTTGAATGATATTTTCATTATATACTTAGTAGAGTTAGACTAGAAAAGTTTATGGTTTGTCTTGTTTTCTAGTTCTTTCTTCAAAGGTAATTCTGAAAGTTTCCCTAAGAGTATGCTAAAAGAAGTTTGGATTTAAAAGTATCTTATCTGATCTTAGGTTGCACTTTGTTTTCTTATCTGTTTTCATCCCTTCTGAAAGTAATTATGTGGATTACTGGATTGTTTTTCTGATAAGTTAGCTTTAATACAAGCTTGTCCAAAGAAGTCTATGTTTAGCCTTGTCGTTTGGTTGGTTTTAAACAGTTACTTAAAAGGCTTTTCTTGTTTGGAAAGACTCATAAATCCTAGTTGAAATTATTGTCTTTTTCCACCCCTTCAACACTTTTATTGTTCCATTCCATCATTTTATCTAAGAGATCTTTTGATATAGATGACTTGTCCCTTGGACCACTCTTGAAATTGTTGCACAATTAAACCCTTTTATGACTCCATAGCCCAATGGACTAAAAACCAGTGTCATATCTATCCTATTAGCCAAATCTTGTTCTATTTGCTTATACCTTCACCCCTTTGGAACTCTTTCATTTTAGGACTTTCCACTCAATTAGAAATCATGCTCAACCATCCAAAACAAAACAAAAAAAACCCTTGTTCTTAATAACTAACCTAATATCATACCCAAAAGCCTTAAAGATAAATCAATCTTTACACTTATAGAGAGATCCCTCTCTGGATTCAGGAGGGCTAGATCCTAGAATCCCAAAGTGGTTCAAATGTTCTCCCCACAGCTTTAGTCTCACCAATCTACTAGAATTACGGGGAGCTAACAAATCCAAAAGAAATATTCATGAATTACTCAGAAGAAATGAAGAAGATCAACTTTCATGGGACAAGGAAAAAAGAAATATGGAAAGCACTCTTGCAGCACTGCAAAAAAGCATTAGTTGATGGCTCGTGAAAAGGGTTGATTGAGCAAGAAAAATAAAGAGCTAAGCACTAAAGCAAAGTCCTTGAAGGCACAGTTGAATGACAATAACACTAGACTAGCTCAAGTAGAATATGAAAAGGAGAAAAATGAGAGGCTTCTGCATTGTCCAATGAAGCATCTTCAAAATGGGATTCTTTTGAAGGCCTCATCTGATTCCCTTATAGAACCAAGGACATTATTAAGAAGAGTCCTATAGGCATCTTGAATAAAAACATCAGGTACCTTTATGCGCTGCCAATATGGAAAAATTGCAGTCAAGTGCTAAGTAATTGACTCAAACTGTGCAAAATGTATCCATGTAACAATATCATCCTAGGAAACCGCATGAAAAAAGTTGCCTCTCCAATTCTCGTGGCGAAGAGCTTGAACAAGTCTTTCATCTCTCCAATTGTCATAGCCAAGATCTTGAACAAGTCTTTCATCTCCCACTAAAGGGCAACCAAATATGATACAAAATGGACATTTTTGCTTTAATGTGACACAAAAAGTAGATATTTGTTTCAGTCTCTTTTCTAATACCCACAACATAACCAAGGTAGCAACCACCCTGTCTAAGGAATGGCCCAAAAATATAATGGGTTTGAGTTTTTCCTATTTCGAGTCCATATATAAGTGCAACTGATTGATCATGGAATATACAAAAGAAAAAAGATTGATTTTATTTTTAAATTTGAAACCATCCTTTCATGATTTAAAAGTCACTCTCTCGACTTGTAGTAAATAACTGAATACCTTTATTTTTAAATCAATATTCTCCATAATATGGAGGAAGATCTTAAGAGCTCACTGATGGACAATGGTCGGTTGGTCATCATTACCTTGGAGGCAACGAGAGAAGACTTCATTTACAATGGTAATATTCCCCTCTCCATATTCGTTATCGTTGACAATGAAATCTTGTATGCTAGTTGTTCACTAGCACAATTTGTTACGTTGTATGTAATGTACCTAACTTACATCTTGATATCATGTACAATTTGGGACCTATTCAGCTTGATATCATGTACTGTGTAAACCTGTATTGGTTAGATTACTAATATCAATGGGGTTCAATCATAACATGAACAGAATAAAGATAAGTAACACTACTTTTTGACACATACTCTTGTTTTTTTATTGTACTAGTTACTCATCTCTCTATAGTATAAGTTGTATTACACTTATATCCTGTTCAATCATAACATGAACAGGATAAGGATAAGTAACACTACTTTTTGACACATACGGTTAATGCTCTGCTGTTCAGTGATTAGTGTTCAGAACTTTCAAACTCTACTTTTGACACATGCCTTAATGCTCTGCTGTTCAGTGATTAGTGTTCAGAACTTTCAAACTTTTGCCCAAGCCGCCCCCTGGCCCACCTCAATCGTGTAGCAATGGTCAGGTAGAGAGTTTGCACGGAAAGTTCAAATAAACAAAAATTATGTACGACCACAACTCTGTCCCATACGGACCTCTCAATGAAAGTGACTTTGGCCCATACGGATCTTCAACTCAATTCAGTCTCATGAACTCTCGGCCCCCTTTCAGATTGTCGAGATATTTAAAAAAATTACAATATTTAAAAACTGATTTCCACGAAATACAATTTTAAAAACAGATTTCTAAGAAATGAAGAAGAATGATCTCCAATGCAGCAGTCTCATTATAAATGAATAAGGTTGACCTCGAACGAAGACACTTCAAATTTAAAGAGAAGAACAATGTCCCATATTTAGTCATGTTTTCCCTTCTTCACTGCTACATTTTGTTTGGATCGCATTCATCTCCACGAGCATAGACTCATATTACAGTCAATTAAATAAGTTTATAAATTTAAAATTTGTAAGTTAATACGAATTTTATATCGATATTGAATGGACAACTTTTAATTATATAACTATAAAGTTGTTGGTTGATTATAAAAATTAAATCTTAACTGAAAAATAAAAATATAATGATAATATTTTTATTTTCTTAATTGAAAAATAACAATGTTCAAATATGAAATTTTATAAATATTTAAACAAAAAATATAATGATAATATTTTTATTTTCTTAATTAAAATAAATAATGTTAAAATATGAAATTTTGTAAATATTGTAAACAACTTTTTTGTTTTTTACTTAGTATTTTTAAAAATTCAATAATTTTGTTTCTTTTTATTAATCCATAATTTATTAAAAGACATAAATTTTCACTAAAAGTAAATTTGTTTTTTATTATTCTGGTAATTTAATTAGTATAATTGTATTAATTCAATGATTGGTGAATATTGATAGACATCTCCACTAAACATCAAAACTTAATACATAATAAATTTCATGTTGCTGAAACAAAAAGAAAAAATAAACAAACAAAAACATATTTATTTCACTTTACCATGGAGATTTTTAATTTCTCAATAGTTTGTGTTAAAATACCATGGAGCAATGCTATGTTTATCAATACCAGATATCAAAAACACCATAACTCATTTCATATGATGCTTTTTTTTTATCAATTTAGTTAAAAGGGAATGAAAAACATAACTACTTTGGAGAAAATCTCAACCTTTGATTTATGTATGTTAATTTAAACACATAGGAGAATGCTTCCTCAACACACAGAGTTCACACAAGAGTTGGGAAGAGGTATTATGTATGATGCAAGAATATTCCATGGATTTTAAATCATTGGAATCCACTTAATAATTATTGACATGATAAAAATTTTAACACACAATAGGATTCTTCCTCAACACACAGCGTTTAGAGAGAGTTGCGGAGAGGTCTTGAACGAGAGGATTAAGTTGCGGAAACTAAATCATATGAGTCTTCATCTCAATCATGGTGAACCAGAGTAAAACATAATGGTTATGATAATAATGATACATGAAATTTCCAGAAACTTTATCTTATAACTTAAAAATGTGAAATACATTCACTCGCTCCACCACTAAAACAAGGGTGGCGACTAACCAAACTTTATATTATAACTTAAAAACATGAAATACATTCACGTACAGATGTTGTCTCTCCTTCACCACTAAAACAAGAGTTCTTACAAAGATTTACATTCACCAGGATTGCAGAATTAACACACAATAAAACTTGTAATGTTGTTTTCACGCATTAACCAAAATTTTCTCCACAATTTTCTCCTTTCTGTCTTTCTAGAACCACATTACATTCCACCTATTCTTGCTTGTTAATTCAAAACATAAATAACTAAGACATTAATACATGAAAGGAAAATTTTAATATGCAGGATGGGCAAACATGACTTTCTGAACTTTACAGA
The DNA here is from genome assembly GCA_034641835.2 of Pinus albicaulis. NCBI lineage: Eukaryota > Viridiplantae > Streptophyta > Pinopsida > Pinales > Pinaceae > Pinus > Pinus albicaulis. The sequence goes on from JAXQQM020058804.1 coordinate 25,490, forward strand.
GGTTGCGTCAATATGCCATCCGCAACGTACACAAAATTTATTGAGGTATAGTTGTTGTCAGAAGAATTTAACGCGATGGTTGAGATTATTTTTCCAACACTCCCCCTCAATCGCAATTGTCTTGATTCACCATTCCCAAACAATCTTTGAGATAAACAAAATTTTCACGTGCCAATGGCCTTGTGAACATGTATGCAAATTGTTCTTCTGACCTACATTGTTGCAACACAATCTCACCATTGTTAACAAATTCTCTTATGAAATGATACTTAGCATCAATGAGCTTTGTCCTCTTGTGAAAAACTGAATTATTTGATAATACAATTGTTGAACTGTTGTTACCGAAAATAGTTTTTGTTCGGTCTTGTTCACAGCATCGATCTCTCAACATCCTTCTCATCCTTGCAGTGACATATTTAGATTCTGCTATTGACAATGACACTATGGGATACTTCTTAGAAGCCCATGAAATGGCATTCGAGCATAAATGAAAAGCATATCCTACTTGTTCTTTATGTCATCAACACTCCCTACCCAATCACTATCAATGTAACCAACCAACCTAAAATCATCTCTTGCAGTGTACAAAATTCCATACTCCTTTGTCCCATTAACATAATTTAAAATTGTTTTCGCTTCTTGCCAATGTGTCTCCTTGGGTGTCTCCATGAACCTTAACACCAAAATCACTGCATACACTATATCAGGTCTAGTTGCGGTCAAAAACATTAGGATGCCCACAATACTTTTGTATAATGTTGGATTGACATTATTGCTGAAATATTCCTTGCTCAACTTCAACCCCATAACAATTGGAGTCAGTTTTGGCTTGTTGTTCTACATATTGAACCTCTCTAAAATGTCTGAAACATAGTGATCCAGATCCATTAGCTACCGGATTTACCCATGATATTTTACTTTTTTGATGTTGTTAGAATTTGATTTTTAAAGAGCATAGAGGAACACATGCACATGTTGTAAATAAGGGAAAAAAGACAACTGTCATCAACATAAAAACACGAGATGTTGATAATGGATTTGACCCAGTGTGTGCTACGTCTATGGGCCCGATGTCAAATGGGCAAGTCCACTTCATATAGTGATGGAAATGGGAATATGTACATGGATATGTTCATAAAAGGATGTGCCCTCAAGATGGGTGGCTTCTCTCTCCATGATACATTCCACAACAGGAACTCTCACTCACAATGGACCTCCTATCAGCATGACATAATCTCACATGAAGCAAAACAAGATCTCGCACATGCATCAAGCAAGGATCTAGAAATAATAATACATATCACAACAAAAAGGAGCACATGATCAAACTGCATATACCTCAACCCCTAAAGCTGGAAGAAGAAGTGGATGCTCAGCTGTTGAATCTGTCTACACCATCGAACTCATGGCATCAAGGGGCATGGAATCGTCTGTTCACACTTGAGAATCGAACACCGTCACTCTAATCTAGAAAATGGATGAAACATAGGAAGCACTACTACTGACATGGACATCTCCATTGAGTTCCTATCATCGAGAGGTGTAAAATTGACCTAAATTTTGACGAAAAATGGACTTCGAAAAGTTTTGGGCCACGAGGAATCTTTTGATTCCCTCAAGCTTCCCTAAGACTTTGTTCTGCAGGGAATATGAAAATTTTCTGCTCAAATGGCCATTCTAGCTTTACCATCACGTTCCTTGCAAAATTTTGGTTAAAATTACTATCAACTTCATATCATTCTGACAAAATGAAAATTTACCTCCCCATGGAATCTTATAGGTATCGGGAATATTGTCTGCAAAAGATTCTCTGCCTCAAAAAGTGTGCCTACACATGGTTTCGCTTTGGCCTCATTTGCGATTCCACACCTGTAAATAAGAAAATCACTCCACTGTTTGGTCTCACTCGACCTCTATTTTCTTGCTTCCACGCACTGCAACTGAGGGCTTAAGTAATACATGGAGGGCACACCTTTCAAAGTCCAACATTTTGCGTGATGGTTGGGGGTGAATTTGTCAAGGTGGAGGTCACGGGTTCCAACCCCACCGATCCCACCCGAATTGGCATTTTTTTTAACCGCATATGATTTTTTTTGGGTTTTCATGTTTGCATTTATTTTTGGCACATTTTAATTTGAATTGATTGTTGGGTGGTTGTGACACTACCCGGTCGGGACTGACCACGTGGGCCAGGTGGGTTAGAGCCCTGCTGGTCTCAGCATATGCTATGGCATGTTTGGTAGGTGGGGTCCATAACCAACAGCCCCGACCCAACCCATTCCAATAGTATTGCAATGATATATGGTGCCAGTTATGGTTTTGGTGGCTCATGGGTTGCAATGGGTTTCATGACCTATTGAACCATTAATTTATATATATACATATATATGGTTGCTGGGTTCAGTGGGGGTGGTGACCCACCGACCCAAGTTTGATTTTTGTTTTAATTTTTGTTTAATGGTTCCGAATAGGGTGGCGGGGATCATGGCCGACCACCCCTATTTTTAATATTTTTTTGTTTTTTATAATAAAATGTCCATTTTTCTTTTTAATGAAAATAAGGGTCATTGGGAAAATTAATGAGGTCACAATTTCACCCGTTTTCAGGAGCTAGGTTCCCCTGCTGCTTGACGGTGAATTTATGGGATACTTAAACCTAGCCCACTACACAACTTTGACCAAAAATTTTACTCACTCTAACTTCTCCATGCAGGCTTGGATTGGAGAGCCATTCACAACGTTGGAATCAGGGTGATGAGTAATTCAACGTGAACCTGGTTTGAGAGCCATCCGACCACTTTTAATTTTGACCTATCATCAACCCTCTTGGTCTCCTAATGGTGTCTGGAGCCACCTAGATCAATCCTCCCCATTGAGGAGATTTTGTTCCACCAAAATCATGAACATAATCTACAACTGCTTTGTACCTTGTCTACACCACAAGTGTCCTGAAAGGTCACCCATCATTCTCCTTCACCTTTTTCCTTTGGAGCCATAAGCAATGAGTCGATACCTACAGCCTTTACAAACCTGCAGTACAATATTTTGTGAATTACATGCTTAACTAGGTGACCAATCTATGATCCAAGCATTCCACACACTTTCCACGAGCTTATAGCCATACTTTGTAGTTAATTTTACATCAAATGGAATCAATACCCCAGTTATCAATACAAGGCCAAAATATTATTGTCACTTAAAAAGTGATGGAAAACACGTCATCACTTTTACATTTTAAATTGCAAAATATGATTTACAAAGTAAGGCGAAAAGAAGCTAACACATCTAGAAAAAACATCTCTCACTTATCAAATTGAATGGGTCATCTCTTTGTGGTGCATTTTCTTATTGAACAATTGTTCCAACCGATTCCTACACTGATGCTTTGTCCTTAAGGTGCTTCTTTGAATGGAGCTTCCAACATGTGGATATTTGATGACCACTTATGTCACAATGACTACAATGAGTCGTTTTCCTTGAGACCTCCTTTACCTTCTTCCTTTCCTGTGGTGGAGAAGGCCTTTCATGCCTCATCCCCTTTTGTGCTGCCATTTTTTCCAACACTTAGCAAATACATGGTTATGTAATCCACAAAAACTACATGTTTTATGATGCCATGATCTATGTTCATTGTTAGTGACATGCTTGTAATCAAAATGAACACTAGAATATCGAGTCTTGTTATACCTTTCTCGGTTGTCTCTAGTGCGATAATGGTGATGAGAGCTTTACTCATCTCTTTCACTACCATCTGCGTTCTCATAGGATGATGGTGAAGTGTTCCCATCATTCTCTTTCCCCAATTGTTTTAACCATGCTTTGGGAGCTTCTGACACCTTCAAGCACTATCCCTCAGTGTATCCTAAACTTGCGAATTGAGGTCTCTCCACGACCTCCGATGGTCGAATCATGCCTTGGCTATTAACACCAAGTCCTCCTCCTTTGTATCCCATCTTGGTGAGGAGTCACATGCCAGTTCCTGTAATGGGTATCTTCACATTTCCCACAAAAATGATAGAATGTGAAGATGAAACTGAAGAAACATCAACATTGTTTACCTTAGATGTTGATTCAGAAATACGTGATGATGGCTTCTTCAAGCATTCTTTGTGCTTAAACTTCTCATAGGCCTCTTCCGCGGCTCGCAAATGAAGCTGCAATATTTGCTTCTCCTCTTTCTCTTATCATAGTAGCCTCCTTAATTCAACATTCTCTTCCTAAAGACTCTGGTTGATCACCTCATTCGAATGATGAGAAGATGATGAAGGTGACGAATATTTACTGGAAGATGTGGATGAAGCATCACTTTCTGCTTCTTCTTTCCTCCATCTTTCATAAGCTTCATACATCATGTCCACCATTTTGGAAATTCTGATAATGGCCTCGTACATGTCTTTTCCATCCTCCATTTTTGCACGTTCAATCGTTGTTCATGCTCGTAATTCACATCAGCAAGAAGACTGCTCTGATACCTCTTGATCTGGGTCCGTCAACTACCATATTTACCCATGATATTTTACTTCTATGATTTTGTTAGAATTTCATTTTAAAAGAACATAGAATAACATATGTGCATGTTGTAAAGAAGGGAAAGAAGACAACCATCAGCAACATAAAAACAAGAGACGTTGATAACGGAGTTCACCAAGTGTGGGATATGTCTCCATGCCTGGTGCCAAAATGAGGTAGGGCACTTCATATAGTTCTTGAAATGGGAAGATGTACATGAATGATGTTCATACAAGGATGTGCCCTCAACATGAGTGTCTTGTATCTCCATGAGACAATTCGCTACAAGAACTCTCACACACAATGGACCTCCTATCAACATGACATAATCTCACATGAAGCAAAAACAACATCCTGTACATGCATCAATAAAGGATCTAGAAATCATAACACATCTCGTAGAAAAAATAGGCACATGATCAAACTGCATATCCCTCAACCCCTGAAGCTAGATGAAGAAGTGGATGCTCATCTGCTAAATCTGGCTACACCGTCAAACTCGTGGCATCGAGGGGCATAGAATCAACTGACCACACTTGAGAATCAGAGACCGTCACTCCAATCTGGAAGATGGCCAGAAAATAGCAAGCTCTGTTGCTAAAACATAAATCTCCATTGAGTTCTTTTCATCGAGAGGTGTAAAATTGACATAAAGTGTTTTGAAAATGGACTCCAGCATGTTTTCGGCCTCAAGCAATCTTTTGATTCCCTCAAGATTCCTTGAGATTTTGTTCTATAGGGAATCTGAGAATCTACTGCTCAGAAGGCCATTCTAGCTTTACCATCATGTTCCTTGCAAAATTATGGTTAAAATGAGTGTAAAATTCATATAATTTTGACAAAATGAAAATTTACCTCCCCATGGAATCTTTCAGGCATCACAAATATTCACTACAAAATATTCTATGCGTCGAAGAGCGTGGTCACACATGGTTTTGCCTTAGCCTAGCTCGCAGTTCCACATCTACAAATAAGAAAATCTCTCCACCAGTCGGTCCCGCACGACCTCTGTATGCTTGCCTCGATGCACTGCAACTAAGGGCTTATGTAATACATCGAGGGCAGACCTGTCAAAGTCTAATTTTTATCATGTTGGTTGTGGGTGAATTTGTCATGGCACTGGTCAGTGGTTCCAACCTCACCGACCCCACCTGAATTGGCATTTTTTAAAACCACATATGCTACTTTTTTAGATTGCCATGTTTTAATTTGAATCAACTATTGGGTGGTTGTGAGATTGCCTGGTGGGGGCCGGCCATGTGGGCTAGTTGAGCTCGATCCTCGTTGGTCTCGGCATATGTTATGGCATGTTGGATGGTAGTCACACAGCACAACTGACCCAACCCGTTCAATATTTTGTAACAACATATGGTGCGATTATCGATTCGGTGGCCCACGGGTTTGTGAGAGGTCACGACCCGTTCAGACCATTTAATTATATATATATATATATATATATATATATATATATATATATATATATATATATATATATATATATATATATATATATATATATATATATATATATATATATATATAACGGGTTTAGCCAGGGTGATGACCCGCCACCCCCTATTTTTAATATATATATTTTTTTTAATAATAAAATGGCAATTTTTCATTTTAATGAAAATAAGGGTCATTGGGAGAATTAACGAGTCAACAATTTTTCCTGTTTTAAGGAGCTAAGTTCCCGTGCCGGTTGATTGTGAATTTGTGGGACACTTAAACCTGGCCCAATGCCCAACTTTGACCAAAACATTGACTCCATATAACTTCTCCATACAGATTCGGATTGGAGATCCATTCACACGGTTGGAATCAGGGTTATGATTACTTCAACCTGAACATGGTTCGAAAGCCATCTGAATACTTTGAATTTTGACCTATCATCAAACCTCTTGGTCTCTTGAGGGTGTCTAGAGCCACCTAGATCACATAGTTTGCTTGAGAGATAAAAATTCCATTTTTTGTTTGCTTTACTTCTATGCCCAAAAATATCTTAGAAACCCCAATTCAGTCATTTCAAACTCACTTTTCATGACTGCTTTGAAATCAGCGATGAGGAAATCATCACTCCCTGTAAAAACAAAATCATCTACATACAAAAAAATAATAATAAGCTTACCGTCATTTTCTTTGATGTAGAGAGTAGGTTCACATTCCATTTGTCAAACCCATTTTCCATCAAGTAACCATCTCTCCTAGTATAACATGCACGAGGTGCTTGCTTCAGCACATAAAGAGCTTTCCGCAACCTATACACCCTGTCTTCTTGTCCTTCTACCTCATAACTAGGTGGTTGTGCAACATATACCTACTCTTTCAACACTCAATTCAAGAATTTTGATTTTACGTCCATGTGATACACCTTCGATTTATGTTGCACAGAAATTGACAACACTTTACGCACTATCTCCATCCTCGCGACTGGCACAAATGTCTCCACATAATATCTTCCATTTTGCTGCTTGTATCCTTTGAAAGCCAGCCTTGCTTTATGCCTTCAATGTTGTTGTTGGTCTTGTAGACCCATTTCACTCTAATGACTTATTTTCCTTGCAGAAGGTCCACTAACTCCATTGTGTTATTCTTTTCTATTGCGCATATTTATTCATCCATCGCTGCAACCCATTTCTCTTCTTAGACTGCATCTTCAAAGTGTATTGGGTCTTCTACATGAAAAAATAATGCAAATAAAGAATTTAGACCAGCGCTACTATCAACTTAATCTTTCTCATAAATTTCATTTAAGTTTCTCAATTTTAATCTTCTTATGCTTGTTGAAGATGGGTTTGACATGTCATTTGGTGTTGCACTTAAAGTAGATGGTGTTGTGGATCTGTGTGGTGTGCTTGAAAAAACACTTGCTTGGTTACGCAAATTTTTCCTAATATTTGTTTGTGGTGTCATATGTTGACTGCTTGTTGAGATTGTGTAGGTGAAGGATGAGTCACCATTGAGGAATTACCTGTTGCTATAAATTCATCTTTATCTTCATGTTGTATACATGTATCCACATGGATTTTCTTCTCTAAACTTCCATCCCTTGCTTCCTCTTCTATGCACTGCACATTTCTACTTCTTATTATCTTCTTGGTTGATGGATTGTAGAGCTTGTATGCCATGGATTCATCACTGTATCCAACAAATACACATTTCTCCCCCTTTTCATCCAACTTCTTCCTCAACTCCTCTGGGGCATGTGCATATGCCACACATCCAAACACTCTCATGCGAGTGACATATTGTTTTCTTCCAGTCCACGCCTCTTTAGAAACAATATTCATAACACTTTTGGTTGGAAACCAATAAATAATATATGTTGCACAAGTGACAGCTTCAACCCACTAATCATTTGGAAAATGATTTTCCTTCAACATACTCCTTGTCATTTTCATAATGGTCCTATTCTTTCTTTCTACGACACCATTTTGTTGAGGTGTATTCCTTGTTGTAATTTTCTTGTGAATTCCATACTCCACACAAAAACGTAGGCAATCATTTGTGATGTATTCACCACCTCTTTCAGTCCTAAACATTTTGATGTAGTGTCCACTTTACTTCTGACGAAGAATTTTGTAGTGGTGGAAGAGATCAAACACTTCACTTTTTTTTTGAAGAAATAGACCCATGTCTTTCTTATGTAGTCATTTATGAAGGTCAAAATGTAATGGTTGCCACCAATTGATGGTGTTTGCATTGGTGCACATAAATCTGAGTGGAAAATTTCCAAAGGTGATTTTGACCTTATAAAATTTCCTGCTAGAAATGATTCTCTATGTTGTTTTCCCAAGATACATCATTTATTGAGGTGGCTCCAGATACCCTCAGGAGATCAAGATGGCTCAGAAATGGTCAAAATTCAAAGTGGTCGGATTGCTCTCAAACCAGGTTCAGATTGAAGTACTCATCACCTTGATTCCAACGGTGCAAATGGATCTCCAACATGAGCCCGTATGGAGAAGTTTGAGTGAGTCAAATTTTGGTCAAATTTGGGCAGTGGGCCAGGGTTAAGTATCCCACAAATTCATCGTCAACCTACAGGGAACTTAGCTCCCAAAAAAGGGCGAAATTGTGGCCTCTTAAAAGATCCCAATAACCCTTATTTTCGTTAAAATAAAAAATGGACAATTGGTTTTGAAAAACAAAAAAAATTATCAAAATAAGGGTGGCGGGGCATGACTCGTGCCACCCTCGTCAGACCATATCATAACAAATATGAAAAATTATGGGGTAGTGGGCCATAACCCCTACCGCACCCTCCGGCCATGGCACCATATATATGGCATATATATTCAAAGTTGGGTCGAGGCCATGTGGAATAGGCCCCGCCCACCAGTCCTAAAAGAAATACTTTGCCACCACAATATATGATGAGACTGGCGGGGCTCAAACCTGCCCGACCAGCGTGGTCGGCCCACACCAAGCGATCTCACAACCACCGATTCGGTGGATCCAATTCAAACCAAAACATAATATATACACGTTATGTTTTAAACAGTGCCCAACCAAAAATTGTTATGTGCCATGTTTTATAATGCACCAACCAAACAGCTACAACAAAAACACATCCCATTGTTTTGTTAACCAGCAAAACAATATGCCAAGTGCGGGGGTCGGCAGAGTTGGAACCCCCGACCTCCTGCCTTGTTTCCTCCGCCCTTAACCATTTGGCTAGATGGAAATTAATTTGAAAATTCTACCTACTTTTTGTATAAAAACATTACAATTTCCCATTCAGTGGAGGAAAACCAGCGGAGGAGAACCAGCGGAGGAGAACGGTGGAGCAGAACGAGGAGAGTGTAAATTTCGAGAAATATTGATTTTTTTAATTTCCAGGCAGAACCACGAGACATGGAGACAATGGAACCATTCCCTATGGAATCTTGTGGGCATCAAAATATTCCTTAAGGTCCCAAAGTTGCACGATTCAGAATTCGACAAAATTTATGTCGATTTTACATCTCTCGGTCACAGAATTCTGATGGTGATGTCTATTTTAGTAGCAGAACTGCCCATTTTCAGCCTTTTTTCTAGATTGGAGTAATGGTGTTAGATTCTCAAGTGTGGACAGTCGATTATATGCCCTTCGATGCCAGGAATTTGATGGTAGAGCTAGATTCAGGAACTCAACATTTGCTTCTTCAATCAACTTTAGGGGTTGAGGTATGTGTAGTTTGATCATGTGCCTCCTTTTTCTTTGAGATGTATTATGATTTCTAGATCCTTGCTTGATGCATGTTGCAAGATCTTTGTTTTTCTTCATGTGAGATTATGTGATGTTGATACGAGGTTCATTGTGAGTAAGAGTTCCTATAGTGGAACGTCTCAGGGAGAGACAAGCCAGTCATGTTCAGGGCACATCTCCTTGTATGACAGAGAAAATATTCCAATGACATGTCACCATTTCCAACACTATATGAAGCAACCTACCCATTTTGACACCGGAACCAAAGATGTAGCCCACACTAGGTGAACTCCATTATCAACGTCTCATGTTCTTATGTTGTTGATGGTTGTCTTGTTTCCTCTTATTTTCAACATGCATATATGTTCATTTATGTTTCTTTTAAATGCACTTCTAACCACACCATAGAAGAAAAATATCATGGGTAAATCCGGTAGCTGAAGGACCCAGATCAATCCTTCACATATGTTGTTCGGTTTTTCTAGTGGCAATCCCTTCACCATGCATTTCCTATGCAAAAAATTCAAGCCTCCAAAGTCGAGATGACCAAATCTCAAATGCCATTACCAATTTTAATCCTTAATTTCTACTTGAAATTTTAATTTTGTGATAGCTATTACATTTCTTTCATCCTTCTGTGAATTCATTGATAGTTGTGCATGATCACCTTCTTCCTTCAAGTCTGATTTTAGTTTGAGAGGAAACATTGTATTGTTTGTCATTTGAACTTTTTAAATCAACTGTGTGTTTGGATACTTATCCAAAATTATACATACATAATTTTTGAAGAATACAATGTATCCCTTTTGCATGAGCTGCCCAATGCTCATGAGGTTATGCTTCAAACTAGGGACAAAGTACACATCTGGCTTGAAATTATTATCTCCTTTTTTTTGCTGAATGTCAACTCTGTCTTTTCCCATGATAGAGTCTTTTCTATCAGTTTGTAATGTCAGTTCAGATCTAACACTTTCATCTAGATTGTAAAACATTTCTATGTTTCCATTCATGTGGTTGCTACACCCTGAATCTAAGAACCATACATCCCCTTGTTTTTATTATACTACATTACAAGCTCAAAACATGCTATCATGGTTCTGATATTCCTTTATGAAATTTTCATTTGGTTTGCTACTTATGTCATATTGCTTCTCTTTACATTCATTTGCATAATAACCATACTTCTTACAATAATGACATTGAACTGGAGATTTATCATACTTATGACCTTGTGCTTGATTTTGGCTTGGACCTTGATCTGCAATGTGATAAATTCTTATTTATAATACAGAGATAGACTATAGGGGCATTTACTGGTTATGTCACCTTTCAAAGAAAGGATGAAACCAGAAGCTACCTGGCCCTCTTACATACTCTTCCTAAACAAATAGTCAAGTAATCACTACTGATCTGGTAATGAAAGTACTTGCTACTGCTTCAAGGTATTCATTAACCATAAAAATATGTATGCAAGCTATTAAATGTGTTTCACAGTTGGAACAAAGTGACTTTGGTGAGTTTATGTGTCTTTTTACATAAAGGAGGCATATTTATTTTTACTATTTAACATATTTAACTCTGAAAATAAGTAGAAAATAAAACACAAAATATAACTCAGCATGTGATGAGGCATTTCACCACTCCCAAGCTACATCTGCCGGTTCCAAGGCCCCAAAATGGGCATGTCCTTGCTCATGTTATGCTTAGAATATGCTTATACAATGTGTAGAAAGCCTAAAAAGGAAAAAATAGGTGCAAAATTGAGTTCAGAGTGCAGAAAAAAGTAAGGAATGACTATAGATTCACCTCCATTAGATAACTATAATCCAATAAAGCTCTCCAATCCCCAAGCCTTGGTGGCTCTTCAAGCTCTCTCACTGATAAAACACCTGTATAAATTCGCTAATGGCTCTACAACCTACTCCGGTGGCTTTGGAATTCTCCAAATACCCGAAATAAATAAATAAAATCGCTCCAATTTCCCTCTCCTAACAAAAGTTAAGACCAGTAGAAGTTTTGCCCAGTTTTCCCTTGAAAAGCTTCACTAATTTTGGTGGAACTGTATTTAATGTCACTAAATCCTGAACCGACAATAAATTTGGGTACTCCGCCATTATTCCTGCCAGTTGGGTGGTTAGCATTGAATGTGACGGGGGTCATGTGACCACACCCATCGGAGAAAAGTTTGGTTAACAGTTTTATCAAACCACATTTGCAATCTAAACAACCATAGCATAAAATACTCTGCAATCCATGCCATTTACATGTGAACACGTCATGGTTTGAACGATGCACCCGTTAGCAGTTTAGCCTTCCCACAGGTTGTCGAGGCTTGGGTCACATACCTAATGAGCGTCATGTGGATGGGGGGGGCTAGCCCGAAGCCCCCCCAAGACTTCCGCTCCGAAAAATACAGTGCCACATATTTCCCACTTCATTTGCCATGTTTAAACCTTAGAACTATGGTTTTTGTAATATATCAACAATTTCGAATTTTAATCAATATATATGTGGTTTAATAATTTATTTTTGATAAGGTTTAATTTTTTTAAAATTAATTAAAACATATATTAAATAATATAATATATGATTAATTAAAACCATATAAAATATTAATAAATATATAATTTAATTAATTAATTAAACCTTAATAAAAAATAAAAAATCTCCCAACACATATAATTAAAAAATCCCTTTCAAAATTGGAAGTTATTAGGCGATTTCAAAATCCAATATCTTCTTCATACGATAACAGATTTGAGTGTCGTTCACAGCTATAGGATCATTTTGATGAGATATTTCCTGTCATTCTGGCTTGAACCAATTATGAAAAAATAAATTTTTGAGCATTTTTCCAATTAGGACATGATCACCTGATCACACCTCCCAAATGGGAAGCTTTTGGACCCACAAAAGCCTTCAATTACCTATTAAGAAGATTAGGATATAGCCTCCTCACCCATTCCAACTCCATCCACTTTGCCTTGCTCGGTTTACTGCCTTTGAGACCAACTTGAACATAATCAACATCTCCCCTCCTTGCAGAGCATGTCCTTCTGTCAAGGATTGCATCTTCTTTCAGCTCATCCAAAAATTTTGGCAAGAAATATTCTATGGATGGTAGTTGAACATCATTTTCATAATCAACAATAAGAGGAGATTCATACAAACGTAAATTCTCCACATTAACAACATCATACATTTGCATCTGTGAGGGCAAATATAGTTGAAAAGCATTATTTCCAACTTGTTTAAGGATCTTGAATGGACCATAACGAATAGGCTTAAAATTTTTACCTTCTCCTTGCATTATTTCCTTACTAATATGCAACCATACTTCATCTCCTTCTTGAAACTTATGATCAACTCTATGTTTATCATGTCTCTCCTTGTACTTGCCTTGAATTTTTTCAAGCTGTTCTTGAACTTGCTGATGTATGAGCTGAATTATTTCAATGAACATGCGAGCTTTGTGAATGTCACTATGCCCATCAATGGAAACATCCTTCTCAAGAATGAAATCTAATGGTGACTTAGGAAAATACCCAAAACAAGCTTCAAAAGGTGAAGTATTTGTAGAAGAATGCTTGGCCCAGTTGTAAGAATGTTGAATCTAATGCAAATGCTCATCCGAAAGCTTGGGATGCTTGCTGCAATAACCTCTCAAAAGATGTACAATGGTTCTGTTCACTACCTCTGTTTGGCCATCTATTTGCGGGTGAAAAAAAGTGCTCTTCTTCAACTTGGTGTCCATCATCTTCCATAGATTAGATCAAAAATTTCCAACAAATCTGGAATCCCTGTCACTAACAATAGAAGTAGGAAAGCCATAATGAACCCATACATGTTGAAAATATAAATCAGCAATTTTTTCAATAGTTATAGTTTTCTTGCAGGGCATAAGAATACACATCTTGCTGAAACAATCAACTACTACATAAAGATAATCATGCTTCTTTCTAGATAATGGTAGCCCTCCAAAAAAATCCATAGAAACAGTTTCCCATGGCCTACAAGGTACCATCAATGGTGTATATAAACCAAGCTTCCTATTTCTAGGCTTGCTTGTAGCACATAATGAACAACCTCTAATGAAATTTGTAACACTATCTACCATGCAAGGCCAATAACAATACCTCTGTAAATGTGCCACCGTTTTGCTTACCCCAAAATGACCAGCAATAAGAGAAGAATGAGCCTCTCTCATCATGCTTAATCTCTCCCCCTATGGTATACATAACTTTCCCAAATGAGACAACAAATTATAATGCAAATGATAATCATTGTCCTCAACATGTTTTCCTTCACTCAAATTAGCATACACCTCTTTAAAATCATCATCTGATGCATATTGTTCTATGTAGCTGTCATGCACAATATAATCATTCTTAAGAAAAGTAATAGCACTAATAATAGCCCTTGAAATCATATTAGCAACTTTATTGAGAATACATTTCTTGTACCTTATTACCAAGTGAAATTGTTATAGGAAACCCATCCATCTGAAGTGTCGTGTCTGCTGTAATTTACTTTGCAACTGCAAGTACTGTAAAGGCTGATGGTCAGTATGAAAAATTGTTTCTTTTCCCATGAAATAGTGTTTCCACTTTTTAACACTTTGTACCAACACATACAACTCCTTATCATATGTAGGATAATTCACAACAGCACCATTAAATGTCTCAAAATGAAATTCGATAGGCTTACCATGCTGTAAGAGAACTGCTCACATGGCGTAATCATTAGCATCTGTCTGAATCTCGAATGGCTGTCTCAAGTTCGGCAATGCAAGGACCGGAGCTGAACTTATCTTTTCTTTCAAATATTTGAAAGCTTTTTGTTGCTTGCCTCCCCATTGGAAAGCATGCTTCACACTTGTCACTGCATGCATAGGAGTTGCTATGGAAGAGAAGTTAGAAATAAACTTCCACCAATACTGAGCTGTACCCAAAAAACTCCTTACCTCTATAATGGATTTGGAGAGGCCAATTCACAAAGGCTTCTACTTTGGAAGGATCAATTCTCAAAGCACTTCCTCGTACTATGTGTCCCAAATAAACCAAAGAAGTCTTTCCAAATTCACACTTTGACATTTTAAGAAATAATTGATTTTTCTTCAAAACATCAAGTACATTCTTAACTTGCATGACATGCTCTTCTCTAGTCTTGCTGAAAATTAGGATGTCATTTAAGTAGACAATAACAAAATCATCAAGAAAAGGATGTAAGACATCATCCATTACCCGCATGAAAGTTGCAGGTGCATTTCATAAACCAAACGGCATAACAAGCCACTCAAAAAGTCCTTGTTTGGTTTTAAAAGTTGTCTTCCATATGTCACTTTCTGCAATTCTAACTTGATGATAACCACTACGTAAGTCTAACTTAGTGAAATATTTATCCTCTTTCAGCTGATCTAACAAATCATTTATCATTGGAAGTGGGTAGCGATTCTTTATTGTTATCTTGTTCAAAGCTCTGAAGTCCACACACATACGCGAAGTTCCATCTTTCTTTGGAATCAACACTATCGGTGACCCACATGGAAAAAGTGCTTGGCCTTATGAAACCCTTGTCCAACAACTCTTTAATTTTCTTTTTTATTTCAGCGTTCTCCATGATAGACATGCAATACATGCCTGTGTTAGGAAGTGGACAATCTGGATCCAAATGGATTTCATGCTGAATCTCCCTTTTAAGAGGCAAACCTGCTAGTTCCTGAAACATCTCATGATGTGCATCAACTACATCATATAAATCTGATTTAAGCTTGGGATCACAATTTTCAAATAACTCATGATTCACATCAACCTTTGGCTTTATCATAATAAGAACAAAACTCTTGCTTGAATTAACTAGCCTTTTTACCTGTCTCGCATTTACCATCGCTATATTTGTTTTCTTGCGATGAGATCTGACAATATACTCCTTGCCATCTTTGAAAATATGATATTTATTTTCATGGCGATGGACGATTTCTTTCTTGTCAAATAAGTAAGGATTTCCCAAAATAATTCCTGATATATCAAGTGGCACCATGTCAATTTCAACTGTGTCAATAAAGTGTGTAGTTATTGCAAAGCGCAATGCGCACTTCCTTGAGACTTGTAAGTTTGCATCCTTGCATATCCACCCAAGTGGATAAGGCTTCGGATGTGGAATGGTCTCAAGTTTTAAATGTTTGACCAAGTCTTCTGATATGAGATTAGCTTGTGACCAACTGTCAAACAATGTGTCAATTTTTGTATGTTTTGAGACTACCCTCACATGGAACAATTCAATTCTTTCTTCCTCATTAGGAGCTTGTACATGACAGTTTGAAAAAATGGTACTTTCATTAGTTTCTATTTCTTTTCCCTTCAAAATCTTCAAACCCATGGCTGAAATTTTGGTTTCGTCACCTAAATCATCACCTAAATCTTGTGGTGTAGTTGTAGTAGCTGCAGTTTTCTTCTTTCCCTTGTTTTTGTTAAACTGGTTTCACTTTTCAGAATTTAATTTCCAACAGTTTTTCTCTTCATGGCGCTCTTTCGAATAATGTTTACAAATTACCTTTTCCCCCTCTTGTTTCATAGATGCATTCTTTTTACCTTTTCCCTTAATTTTTTTCTCTTTTATCTTTCCCTTGAAAGACTTGTTTCTACCCTCATCAAAATTATTCTTTCCTCTAGCTTCTAAGTGTGTAGCTTGTACACAGACTTTGTACTTTAACAAAGTGTCTTGGCTTTGTAAATCTACCCCAAGTAAGAGTGCTCTTCTCCTAAATTCCTGGGTATAGTATTGCACATTCTGTCTCTTAAGCTGTCTAAAGTTTTGCCAGTTCATTATAGCCTTCTGAAGGTGAGAAAGAGGATAAATTTTTTTCTTGATTGCAGTAATAAACTCAGTCCATGATAAAGAAATATTACCATGTTTCTTGATTTCGTCCCTGGTTTTGGCTTCCCACCAAACCAATGCTGCCCCATCCATCCTTAATGAGGCTAGTTGTATTTCTATGTCATCATCATGTAGATTTTGAATCCTTAGATAGACTTCCAGTTGTCTAATCCAGTTATCTAATTTCTTTGCATTAACATCACCATTAAACATTGGCAATTCAAATTTGACATCAAGCATTAACAAAGGATTTTTACCAGTTGTTTTTGACTTATGTGACTGATTTACTAAAGTGGAAGAGGATGACGATGGAGATGGTGGATCACCATTTCCTCCATTCTATTTCTTTGACTTCTCATTGTCCTTCTTTCCTCCTGAATAATATCCTCCTTCTCTTTGGTTTTTAGATCCTTCTCCAACAATTCTATCATTTCTTTCTTGATAGAGGATCCTTAGCATTTCAGTCATATCCAAGAAAGCTTTTCGAAAAATCCTTTCTTCTTCCTTGGGATCCATTTCTTCATGAGCTTCACCTTCTGTTGAAGACATGCTTGTAGCTACTTCTAAGGCTATTGAGGGTGATATAGAAGGTGGAGATAATGGCACCCTGGCCCTCCTTGGTTGTGGATTAGTTTTTGCACTAACCAATTGTCCTTCCCGTCTTTTCAGTTTCAGCCTAGTAAGCATCAAAATTTCAAAACAACACAATATTTCTTTGCACAAGATTCAAAAAAAATTGAGCTCAAACCTAAGCTCTGATACCAATCTGATCTGAAATGTGAGATCTTATTATTTCTAATACAGAGATAGACTGTAGGGGAATTTACTAGTTATTTCACCTTTCAGAGAAAGGATGAAACCAGAAGCTATTGTGCCCTCTTACAGACTCTGCTTAAAGAAATAATCAGGTAATCACTACTGATCTAGTAATGAAAGTACTTGTTGCTGGTTCAAGGTATTCATTAACCATAAAGATATTTATGAAAGCTATTAAATGTGTTTTGCAATTGGAACAAAGTGACTTTGGTGAGTTTATGTGTCATTTTACATAAAGGAGGTG